>CABHPR010116866.1:0-46491 GCA_902168415.1 Peromyscus melanophrys
GGAGACACATGCCCTTAATCTCAATACCAACCATAGAAGACTTGGAGTTCTGTACAGAGAGGCAGTGACGAGGCAGTCACGTAGTTGGGTTTACAACCAATGAGAAGGCAGAACAGAACTCTTATTTAAAGTCAAACACACAGGAAGTAGTCCCTTTCGGAGAGGTCTCTTGGCGGGAGAGGCTAGCTGGCGGAAAAGCGGGTAAGACTCTTAGCTCTGACCTCTTTGGCTTTCATCTTTACATTGGCTCTGTGTCTCTTATTTAATAAGGCGGTTGGTTACATCTACATGAAAGGAATTGAGAGGCATTCAACAAGAATTGAGGGGAAAAGTGGAAGATACGCAAACTCATAAAATACAAAAGCTCATCTGTCTACAATTCATAATATAACTAATGACTACATACCACGTTTACCTGGTCCTGGTATTTGGTGGCTTACTTGGTTTTTGTTGTTGTTGCTGTTTTTTTGTTTTGGTTTTAGTTTGATCTTTTTGACACTAAAATATAATTACAATATTTCCCCTTTTTCTTCCCTACAAATGCCCCAGGGCCTCCTTTCTCTCTCTATCTAATTCATGGCCTCCTTTTCTTTGTTGTTATTATACACACACACATAAATACAACCTTCTGTGTCCATTTAATGTTGTTGCATGTCTCTGATTTCACGGCTGACCACATTGTATTTGGATGACCAATTAAGGAGAGTAGCCCTGGTGAAGATGAATCCTTTTGCTCCCAGCACCCCTTAGTTTCCAATAGTCCTTGGTTTAGGGGTTAGGACTCATGAGATGTTTCCCCTTACACAATAGCATCACTACTGGTGTTGTTCTTGGTCAGGTCTTGTTTGTGCAGCCATACTGTTGAATTATCAGGGGTGAAGCTTCCTATTGTTTCTAGGAGACAAAAATCTCATAGGAAATCCTTAGCTCTTACATATGCCCCCTTAATTTAGTCAGGTACTCCAGAGTAAAACAACCGTATTTTAATATACATTAAAATAGTAACAAGGGTGAAATCACACCTGAGACACTGGGAACTTTGTTACTCAGTCCTTGAAGCTGTGTGTCTCAACAATTTGAGTAGTCACAATAGCCTCTTACTGGGGGGTTACTACTGGTAGGTACTCAGTCCAACAGTGGGGTGCCTCAGTAGTTCCAGTCTATTGCTGGAGGCTCAGGAAGTTCGTAGAAGCCACTGTTTAATATTCTGCAATGAACTCTTGGGAACACTGATACTGCTATTGGGGAAGGAATCATAAGTGGCAACAAGAACAGGAAAAATTAACTCATGTTGCAAGAGAAAAGTTCAAGCAAGCAAAATGTGAGATAAACTTCGCTCTAAAAACAATCAGGACTGCTAACAGAGTGTGCAGCCCACAATTGGGGTTGAACACCAATCAAGACAATTACGACAGAAAGTTCCTCAGGTGAGGTTTCCTCTCATATTATTCTAATTGTGTCAATTTAATATTAAGACCAACCATAATACTCCTCTTCAAGATGTCCCCTGAGTCTTAGATTAAGGAGTTGTGTTGTAGAATTATCTGTTGGGACTGAGAACCTCAGGATCAGTAGTTTCCTGCATCTTGACTAGTTGTGATTTGTGATTTTCTCTAATGGTGCATCTGTTGCAAAAAAGATTGTTTGATGAGAAATGAGAGTGACATTCCCTCATGAGTATGAGGATTAGACTGTTAGGAATTATGCTGGTCTAAGTGGTGAGAAAGGTGAGCTGGCGAAGATTCTCTCCTATTCTATGGGCTTCCCCTTCATTCAATTGACTGATTTCTCCCTCACTCTGCAGAAGATTTTTAGTTTTACATGGTCCCATCTGTCAGTTGTCCTTAATTCCTGGGTAAATGGAGTCCTATTCAGAAAGTCTTTTCCTAAACCAACAACTTGTCGGTTACTGTGCCTTCTTCTAGCAGCTTCAGTGTTTCATGTTTCACACTTAGTTCTTTGACATACTCAGAGTTGGGTTTGTGCAAGGTGATACATACAGATCTGATATCATCCTTCTACGTATGAAGATATGGTTTTCCATAAACCATTTGTTGAAGAAACTATCTTTTCTTCAGTGTATATTTTTGTTAACTTTGTACAGTGTCGGATGGCTAAGGTTTATGTGCATGCATGCTTGGTCCTTCAGTTTTGTTGCATTGGTCCACATGTCTGTTTTTGTGCAGTGCCATACTGTTTTCATTACTATGACTCTGTAATGTACTTCGAGATCTGGACTGACAATCCCTTCAGCACTGTTATTTGTTTTCAGGATTTAAAGTTTTCATTATACAGGTCTTTTACTTCCTAAGTTAGCTTTATTCCTAGATATTTATTTTCTTTAATGCTAATGTGAATGTAGATGGAATCATGTCTCTTTCTTGGTGTGCTTTTGTAAATTGACTTTACATCCTGCTACATTGCTTAAATTGTCAATTACTTCTAGAAGTTTTGTGATGGAATTTGAGGATTTTATATATATATATATATATATATATATATATATATATATATATATATGCATATCATCTGAAAATATGAGTAATTTGAGTTATTTCTTCCTACTTTTACCACATTAATTTCTTTCTCTTGCTTTGGTGCTCTAGGTAGTGATACCAACATTATCCTGGAAAGAAGTGAGGCTAATGAACAGTCCCGTATTGTTCCTGATTTTAATGGAATTGCTTCAAGTTTTTGTATGATGGTGGCTGTGGGGTTGTCATGCCTTCTGTTTTATCTGTAGAGGTATTATTCCTCTAGTTCTACTCTCTTTGGTCCTTTCATCTTGAAGTCATGTTGGAATTTTTCAAAGTTTTTTTGTACATATATTGAAATGATCATATAATTTTTGTCTTTAAGTCCACTTGCCCAATTTATCACATTTATTGACTTGGGTGTGTTGAAACATTCCTGTATCTCTGAGATAAAGCCTACTTGGTCATGATGATCTTTTTGACATATACAGGAACATTGCAAAAATTTTATTGAGCAATTTTGAATATGTTAATCAGAGATAGTGGTACAGGTGCTTGTGTGTACATGTACATGTGCACACACACATACTTAGTATGGTTTAAATGTAATAAAGTCACTAAAATTGTTTAAAATGCATTTACTTTTTACATAGAGGTTTACACTGTCATTCTAACACAGCTAAGACTGCATTGTTAGCAGGAAAATGAGTATCATCAATGACTTGATTCATCAAACTCCAAAATACCCAGTTCTGTTCAGCATATATGATGGCAATTAGTAAAGAAGAAGAAAACAGAAAAAATTATGAGCACTGTCCTCATTGCCTGCGCTTTTGAAATGTCATGTATTCTTCTTGTTTCAAAACACAAATACATACCGCTTCACTGCAAAGAGACTGACAGAAGAGGTTTTCCATGTGACCATTCTCTCAGCTAACGATTTGGAGGCAAATAAGTAGAGAATAGAGCTTATGAGACAGGTAACAAATTATAACATGCATGTATTTCACCAGTGTCTGTTAATACTGATTTAAAAAACAAACTGGAAAATCATGTACTGTTAGATGGTAATGCTTAGAAAACTATAAATTGATTGAAATTAATGAAAATAAAACTGCTGAGGATTAAAAATCATGTAATTTCCCTAAGCTCAAAACTTGTAATATAAGGACTAGAGAGATGACTCACTGGATAAGAGCATTAGACTTGCTGCTCTTATAGAAGACCCAGGTTTGAGTCTCAGCACCCACATGGTGGCTCACAACTGTCTGTAACTCCAGTTTCAGGGTATTCAATGCCCTCTTCTGGCCTCTGCTTTAAATAGGCATCCACATGAAGTCAAAACAACAGCAACAGTAATAATAAAAACAATAATAATAAACTTGTAGAAATTATGTTTGACCAAATTTTGAAGTAACAGAAATAGAAGTGACAGTTATTTTCTATGCGTGATTAACTTGGGACATGTTCATGAAGCTGGTGGTAGGAAGGATAAACAGAAAATTTCCTATTTCTACACCAGTTTAATTGGAATTTCCCCATGTTTTTATGAGCAAATGCAAGTGAATAAGCCATGAGTTTTCCCAGCACACTTTTGTCACTTTAAATACAGAAAACATTAGAAAGCCACTGTAGTCTATCAAAAAGAATGAATAAACCATGAAGCTGCAGGATAATTTTGTGCCCTTTTCAGAAAACTCATTTCTGAATGCAATCTAGACCTCAGAAAGTGTTACAGTGCCAGAGAGATTGTTCTGTTTAGAATACTTACAATATCCTAACTGAGCATTTTACTATGAATTGTCTTCCCCGGTTTTGGAAGAATAAGTTCAATTGGACTCCTCTTACATGCAATCTTCCATCAGACAAAATTTTGAGTTTTGCAAATGTAAATAGAACAGCAATTCTCCGTGATGAAGCCAAAAGCACAAACTCACAGAACAACTTGAAGAGTCTTTTTAGACTGAATATTTTTCTTCTTGCCTGCCTAGATTCACACACCATGTATCCCACTGGAATGTGTATGTTAGTGAGTGTGTGTGTGTGTGTGTGTGTGTGTGTGTGTGTGTGTGTGTGTATGGTAATGTGGGAACAGTTAAGAAGATAATTGAGATAATGGAAGTTTTTCTTTTTTAATACCATTCACTCACTTAAATATATACCTTTTTGCTTAATGTTTACTTGATTCAGCTAATTGAAAATACTTGTACATAAAGTCAACATGCCTTTTAATCATTAATTAAATCATATTTAGGTATTCAAATTCATATTATCTATCTATCTCTCATATATATTTTCATTCATCATTTTTAAATTAATATAGAGAACAAAAAGTTTCATTTATGGTATTTTCAGACTTGTAGATAATTTTAGTTTAACCTCACATTTTGAATATTTTATTCTTTCATTTTCTCGATGTTCCATAGTGATCCAGTTGTCTCAGTCTTTAGACAGTTCTATAAATTTATCATTCTGTATTAAGATTTTGTATTCTTCAAATGTAAAAGAAGGTTAACATGAAACAATTATAAAACATTTGAAACAATATGAAAATATTTTTATTTCCTTCATTAGAAGTCTAAAATTTCCTTGGTACCGTAATTTTTAATTTATATATTTTTGAAAAATACATTCATAAATAATGTATGTGCAACATTTTCCCACTTCCTATCCCACACCAACTTCTCCTATGTTTCCACATTTGATTGCTCATTTATGACTTCTTTAATTTTATATATCTTGCTGAATCTATATGTTGCTGTTCCTATGTAGTGGCATTAAAGTTGAACACTTGATATTGGATAACCTATCTGGAAGTTTGTTCCTGTAGAAGACTCATTTTCTCTTTCTCATCAGCCAGTGATTGTCTATAGCCCTTCATCTATGGGTGAAGCATTGTGAAGTCTCTCCCTCCATATTAGCATGTCAAGTGGTATTGTTATTATGTTGATATTGTTTAGACAAACATATTATTGAGATTTCATGTTGTCGTTTCTCTGTCATATATAGAAGACATTATCTCTCAGCAGATGTCCTGATTGGCTTTATCAATCTTTTCACTGCTTTTTCCTCAATGATATAAGTGCAATGCAATATATATATATATGTATATATATATGTATATATGTGTATATATGTATATATACATATATATGCATACATGTATTGAATGTGTATGTATGTATGTATGTGTGTATTGTGTATATACATATTCTCAATTCATAAGTACAACCTTCTCATTCTATACAATATTATTTAAATGTATATATGTGTGTGTGTATGTATGTATATAGGTATGTATGTTTTCAGGGATGACCAAAAGATATTGGACAACCAATCAATGTGTTCTTCCCTGGAGGAGACCATTGCTCCTACTCTCAAGATTGCTTATTTGCCTATAGTATTTTGAGCAGGGTTGAGGCCTCCTTGGCTTCTATACTCACTTTATCATGCCGACCATTATTATCCCTATTCAGCTCATGTTTGGGCAGTCATTTTGGTGAGATTTTTCAGTATGGCTGCTGGAATTCTTACAAGACAAAATCTCGCAGCAAACTCCCTCTTCTGACTCTGATAACCTTTCTGGCGTCTCTTTCATAGTGATCTCTAAGCCTAATACAAAATAGATATACTGCAGCTGTATCTGCTGGGAATGAGTTACCCAACTATGCATTTTTATTGATTGTCAGTTTTACTAATGGTCTCAATATGTTGTCAAGAGACTTTGATATGAAGAGGGCTGAGGACTACACTTATCTGTGGGAATAAGGACAGATATGTAGAATGTAGTTCAAGATTATGCTGATTTAGTAAAGTGGTGGTTATAGGTTATTCTCCAAGATCCATAGCTTCAGTAGCCCTGATTATTTAACTAGGGTTCTAGTAGCAGGCATGATTTCACTCTTTTTGAGCAGATCTTTTGTCCAATTAGAGAGATTTTAGTGCCTCCCAGTTATATCACTACTGAACCCTTAAGGCTATCTAGCCATGCTGATCACTGTTGTGGTTAACAGGTATCACTGGGTAGAACCGTTGATTTCTTACCCCCTTTGCAAGCTGGAATAGAACGTTCTAGTGTTACAAAGTTAGTCTTCATTACTTTCATATTTATACATACTTTTTAATTTAGCTTAAATTATAAATTTTTCATCTTCTGTCATGTTTTTGTCTTATATTAGTCAACTATTCTCTTTTGTTCCTGAAAATTTGACTTCAGTTTTTCATCTGCCCTATCCCTCACAATCTGCCTTCTCCTCATTCTGTCTCCACTGTGCCACATTCCTTGAAATAGATTTCAGTGCAGCCCATAATTTACAAATAGAAAAGGGGCTGAAAACCCACTAGAGAAAATGTGACATCCAGATTTGAGCCTCACAGAGACACAAGAAATACAGAGTTAGACTGAAGGAGAGTTACTTTGGTCTGCTGGCAAGACTCCTGGAGACACAGTAGCTGCAGGCATGATAAGGAGACAATTGACAGATTGGGGAAAACAAAATGCTACTTGAACTAGAGTGAGGCTAAAGGAAAATGAAGAGCATTTTCAGCATTATTAGAGAAGAGTTTTATGATAAAATTAGAGACACCATTTCAAAAGATGACTACTTTGGTATAAATGGTAAAATGTTTGAGAGGAAGCACCAACAGAAAGAGAATGTAGACAAATGACAGATGATAGGTTGGTAGGTAAGTAGTGGATGGATGGCTATATATATGCACTTATATCATTGAGGAAAAAGCAGTTAATAGTTAATAGTTAACTATTCTTTTACATTTGAAGAATACAAAAAACTTAATACAGAATGATAAATTTATAGAACTGTCTAAAGACTGAGACAACTGGATTACTATGGAACATCTAGAAAACGAAAGAATAAAATATTCAAAATGTGAGGTTAAACTAAAATTATCTACAAGTCTGAAAATACCATAAATGAAACTTTTTGTTCTCTATATTAATTTTAAAGTGATGAATGAAAATATTTTTAAAATATGAGGTGTATTGCAAGCATGTACATCACTTTTGATCACAGTCTAGTAAGTAGACCCAGAATTATATGGCATGAAACTGGAGTATATCACTTAGAAGGTAAAAGAGCTTGAGTGCAGTGGGTGACTATATCAGAGATATAGATATACAACAGTGGCCTGCACAGACAATGAAAAATTAGAAAGATTTAAGGTTCTTCATCCCAGCAGGTAGTCTTCCCCATACGATCCTACAGTGGGTCATTCAGTAAATCTGAATTCAGGTAGTTACTCTGATCATGATAGTTATGAAGTATACTGTATTTCTAATGTGTAAAATGACATTAGATTGTTTTTGTCATAGATATAGTTTCTCTAGCCTATTTTGTAGTCCGGTGCCAGTGTCCTGTAGCCCTTATGTATACTGCATACCAAAGTTTCTGTCCACAGATATTCACTTCTTTGTTCTAATCATACCTGATAATACAACTCTGGTTCCCAGCTGCCTCCCTCCTGAACATACTCTGATCCTGCAACTCTGATTGAACCTGCCACTGGGCTCCTCATAAAGGGTCTCTTTTCTTCCTGAGGATGTGCTAGGGATGCCGAAGTAATAGATAATGTTGTAAATACTGTTGACAAGGCAAAGGACATTGATAATGAGAATAAAGAAGTTAACTTCCTAAAAGAGCAAGAAAATTACTTGTAAGAAAGCTGATTCAGCCTTTGGTTCACCAATTAATTTTTTAAAGACAGAAGTGTTACCAAGCCCAATAGGTCAGGGGACTAAACATTCTTCATTCTAGTTCAATAAAAAAAGAAATGAAGGCAAACAAAAGCTTTAGATCAAAGACCTTCTGGGTAAAATGTACCCCACCAATCTCCTGACTAGTATTTAGAAAGCTATAAGTTCACAAGAGCACCAGAAAACTAAAACAGATCCTTGGCCTGTGACACTTGGCATAAACATGTGGTTTTACTAAGAAGTTGATAAAGTACCTTTGAATTGTATTTCTCTGCCTGAGAAATGCATTTATATGAATATTGCATAAAGATTCTGTATTTTCAGTTATTCATTTGTTGTACACATCCTCAAAATACTAAAGTTTGTTAGGAAATATTTACAAATTCTTCACTCACAGAACAATTGAAGATTTAGAAGCCAAAATCCCTGCAATGGTGAAAGGACCAATTTCTAAATATAGAACTATGAAGATAAAAACAAATTATTTACAAAATATTTTGGCATTTTGAATGGTTGACTGCATTGATACCTACATAAATTATGTCAATTATTGTCACATATATTAGAAATTCAGAATAATACTGTGTAGAATGAAGTTCGCGCTTAAAATTTGTAGGTTCCAATGTAAATAATGTCTTTTTTTTTTGTTTTTGTTGTTGTTTTGTTCTTTCAAGACAAGATTTCTTTGTGTAGTTTTGGTGCCTTTCCTGGAACTCACTCTGTAGCCCAGGCTGGCCTCAAACTCACAGAGATCTGTCTGCCTCTGCCTCCCAAGTGCTGGGTATAAAGACATCCACCACCGCCTGGCTTGTAAATAATTTCTTTTCATTTTGTCTTTTCTTTCTTTCTTCTTTTTTTTTGTTTTTTTGAGACAGGGTTTCTCTGTGTAGTTTTGGAGCCTGGCCTGGATCTCACTCTGTAGACCAGGCTGGCCTTGAACTCACAGAGATCCTCTGCTCTGCCTCCTGAGTGCTGGGATTAAAGGCATGTGTCACCACTGTCCAGCTGTAAATAATTTCTTAAACATTAATTCAAACCTATTTATGTGTTATTTTTTGGCTAAACAATATGTTTACTAAATATGTTATAAAGTAATTAGGATTTCAATTTTTATGTGGCTGATTTGTTAATTCTTTCTTGGTTGTTTTAAATTTGTCATAACTTTAACTCTGTGCTTTGATTAATAAAGTTGGTTGTCTTTTTATTTTTTATCACTTTTCTATATATTTTAAGCATTCAATATTGATTATTTTAAAATGTTAGCTAAAATGTCACTTAAAGTATAAAATTAATGGTTTTATCATACTTGGTGATTAAAAATAAAGAAAATAATATCATTTAAGTTTTTCTGTTCCTATTAGTTCTTTGAGAGTTCTCCACCTCTCTTTTCCAAACTCTTCACAGATTCAGCCCTCTTCTCTATTCACCAAATGTTGTTCCCTTTAAAACAAACAAATAAACAACATCAAAAGCAATTTGTGTTTCCCAAAGGACTACAGTCCTGGAGAAAACTCTCTCCTTTTGTCAAATTAGTTGTCAATAGTTCCATGGTTAGCAGTAGGAGTTCATGTCCAACTCCAATCTCCTCAAAGATTTTTACAAAGGTTTTACAAAGTCTTGTATATGCTGGAGACATTCCTATGAGTTCATGTATCCAGCTTCTCTGCTATGTCCAGAAGACATTGTTTGCCTGTAGTCACCTACCACCTTTGACTCATAAACCATTTCATCTTCCCTTTGCAATTATTTCTGAGCCTTGAAAGGAGGAAGTACTGTAGCTATCTTCCATTTAGGGCTGAGCATTATGCAGTCTCTTATTTTCTGAATCGAGGCCAATTATGGGCATCAGTTTTATTATTTACTATCGTGAATAAAGGCTCCTAATGTTGTTCAGCTATTACCTCTGAAACATGTCCTCCTTTAGGGAAAAAGTTGGCTTATGGACTCTGTAAGCTAATGAAATAAGTATTAAATAAGTATTAAATAAGTTCAAAAAGTTACAAAATTCAAAAAATGCCTTTCCAAATTTGTAAAAATAGTGAACAATTGATGAGAAAGAGAGGACTCTTCAGAGCTGATTATGAAATTGGCCTGGAAGCTCCAAGGATACAGCTTTGTGAAACATCAACCATATTGGGGTGAGCATTTTGTGATGTAGCTGCCATAGAGTCATTCATCTCTTCTAACAAACCCCTCAATCATGCTGTTGTAAGTAACCCCAAGAAACTCATTGATTCTTAGACCTGGATGAAATTATTTTTTTTGCCTGCCATCTGTGTCTGATCTAGGTTGAATAGACATTGTCAAACCATTCTCAGCTTGAGATTTTGAATCCATGGGAAAAATACAATTTTAGGTATGTCTCTAAGGGTCTCTGATCTTGGTTAATTAAAATGAGAATACTCATTTTAAATGTGGGGGCTTCCAAATGTGTGTTACTTCCTGTCTACCCACATCTTTATTGCCTTGCTGTTCTGCCCTCTCTTTGGCTATCTTAGCCCAGCTACCTCACTTCTTCTTCCTACATAGCTCTGCTACTTTCTGTCTGTCCGTACAGACCTCTAGGTCTCTATGGTTGGTACTGGGATTAAGGGCATGTGTCACCATGCTTGGTTTTATTCACCATTGTGGCCTTGAACACACAGAGATCCTGCCTCCTAAGGGATTAAGGGCATGTACTGCCTGAATTCTTGTTTACTTAAAATGGCTGGCCTTTTCTCCCTGATTTCCAGGCAAGCCTTATTTATTAACACATAAATAAAATATCACCACATTTCAGTACAAATAAAATATCACCATATTTCAGTAAAAATAAAATATCACCACACTCTTTCCCCTCTTTTCTTTCTATTTTTTTAATCCGAGGTCTCATTCTAATCCTGCTTGGTCTGGTTCTCTTTTATGTAGACCTGACTTTGAAATCGTGGCAATCACTTGTGTCTGCCTTGTGTGCATTTTGACTTGAGGTATGGACTGCTACACTAACCTAGTCTCTATTCTTTTTCTATTTTGAAGCCTTTGTTTCTACCATGAAAAAGAACTTCTGCTTTGCTACATTGTCTCCCCATTAAAAAGTCTTGTCATTATTCAGGAATAGGTAGAGTAGGCATGTTTTGATATGTATAGAGTAGGTATAGTTGACTATAACTATACCTAAGTTAACTATAATAAATATAAACAATTCTTATTTAATAATGTGAGTTCAATCATTCTTAATTCATGTTTTTGATATCTTTATGAAGATTCAAATTGGAATACTCTTCCAGATATTACTTACTACATATGGAAATAGAAAAGGTTAGAAAAAGATAAATTATGGTGACATGGGAAGAGAAGCTTCATCTTAGGACCTGTTTGCCTGTCCTCATGACAGGGTGGAAACCTCAGGCACCACTGATAAAGCTAATCTTGCTGAAGAACGAAGTACAGGTTTTCTTAAAACCAACTCAAACAGAGATGAGATTGTCTTTACTTAGGGCACATATCATGTATAACCTTGAGATTTTAGAATTCCTCTCTTATTTTTTAAGTCTAAATAAATGAAGTCCTTCACAAGGCCATCTTACAACTATGTTTACAAAAGAAAATACTTTATATTTTAGTAACTGGTATTTATACTCTTTGAGCAATGTTTTCAAAAATGAGGGAAAGTGTCTTAGCAACCTTTATAGGTGTAACTTGAGAGCTATCTAAATTCTGTATGTAAAAATTATAAAGACAATTTATTGTGATTATCCTTATAAGACCCCATATTCATGCTTGGGTGATTTATTCTTCTCCTGATTATCTCTCTTTCCTTTAACTTCTGTGCTAAAATTCTATGTTGGAATGTATCTCAATGAATCATGAACTCTATTTTTTTTCATTTCTCTTTATTAAGAAATTTTCTACTCACTCCACATGCTAGCCACAGACCCCCCCCTCCCGCTTCCCACCCCCAGCCCTCTTTCCTAAGCCACCTCACATCTCCACATCCCCCAAATCGAGGTCTCCCATGGGGAGTCAGCAGAGCCTGGCACACTGAGCCTAGGCAGGTCCAAGCCCCTTCCCACTGCACCAAGGCTGTGCAAGGTGTCACACCACAGGCATCGGATTCCAGAAGCCTACCCATGCACCAGGGACAGATCCCTATCCCCCTGCCTAGGTGCCCCCCAAACAGTTCTAGCCAAACAACTGTCTTCCACATCCAGAGGGCCTAGTCCAGTCCCATAGGGTCTCCACAGCCACCAGTCCACAGTTCATGGGCTTCCACTAGTGTGGCCAGTCATCTCTGCACGTCCTCCCATCATGATCTCGACGTCCCTCACCTGCAGTATCTCTCCTCTCTCTCATCAATTGGATTCCCGGAGCTCAGCCTGGTGCCTGGCCGTGGATCTCTGTATCTGCCTCCATCAGTCACTTGACAAAGGTTCTGTGATAACACCTAGGTTATTTGCAAGGCTGGTCACCAGAGTAGACCGTTCCAGGCACCCTCTGGATTGCTGCCAGCAGACCAAGGTGGGGTCAACCTTGTGGATTCCTGAGAGCCTCCTACTTCTTATGGTCTCATCCTGAAATTCTTTTCTTCATCAAAACTGTGAATCCTACATTAACCTGAATGGAAGTCCTGAAGTGGAAAGGGAGTTAGTTGTTCAGGCTGCAATGCATGGATGGTTGTAGCAGGGGTGCAGCAATGTTTCTATACTCCTCGCAGCAGGAGAGTAGATCTTTCTTGTATGTGTTCTGTATGAAAATCAAGGTTCTGTTTTCATAATGACACTTGGAAAATATACAGACATAACCAAAACATTACCTAAGTAAGATCTGGGCCTTTTTTTAGACTAAATTAAGTTAATTACATCCAATTCAGTGATATGGTGATTATGTTTCAAAGGAACTCATTTAAGAACCAAAATTTAAATATGTTAGAAACAAAGAATGAAAACTAAAATGTATAGTCAACCCTAGAAAAGGTTCAGATTGTGACATTCCAAGCATAATGGAAGTTTATCATGATATATCATTGAAAGAGGAAAATTCAAGTATTTCTAAAACTGGGTAGTCTGGAGCAATAGTGAATTCATGCATCAGTGTCCAAATATCATCCTTGATGTTTACAGCAAGAAATGATTAAAGAGAAGAAAAATGTAAGGTTTATAATTTTATGATTCTTTCTTGCAATAACTATTTGAAAATTTAAAAAAAATCCCATTAGAATTAATCATATCATATTTAAAAACTTGTGTTTCATAAGAGGAATATTTATACAAGAAATTAATCTTTTATTTAGTACTTGCAAGCTCAAGTATTCCCTTTACAGATTTGATATTTATATGTAAGATTCATTTATGCAGAACATTTATATTCATTATTCACTAACAATTTCAAACTTATAAATGTATTTATAATAATTGCATTTGCTTTTATGATGTCTTATGCAAAGTGTAGGAGACTATCTAAGAAACATTGTCTCTTCTGGTCACTGAGGGAGACATAGCATCTGACATATTGGTGTCTGAAGCCTATATCACCCTTTGTACTAATACTGGCCAATATTAACTATAGTTAGCATTATGTTTGCTGCAGTTAGGTTGGAGGTGTCAATAATAGGAATACTTCAATTGAAATTGGTGTTTTGAATATCAGCTGAAAATTTCACTTTCTTAATGTAAAATCTTTTATTGTTTATTTTATTGTAGTTATTAGGGCAAACTAGCAGTGATTTATGGGCCAGAACAAGCAGCCTGAATCCAAAGCTGACCTGCTGTTTGTTAAGGCTTGGCTATAGGCATTAACATATAATCACTAACTCCAATTAACATGCCCATCACATGGACAAGTAGTTTACATAAACTACTCACCACAACCCAGTCAGATCAGTGATTATAATTTTACTTTATAGATGAAGAAATTGAAGCTTGGAGATGTAACAGCAATTTGTATATTTTCTACAAACAAAATAGTAAGTGTGATTTATATGCTACCAATGTGATGGGGTAAAGGTTTGAGGGCCTCAAATGAATATATCCTGTTACAAACATAAAGAAAAGTTTATTTCGTACATTGCAAGGGGCAGCCAGATCATGTATCACAGACATTGGAATTCAGAGCTCTCCTTTCTGGAAGAGTGGTTTGGTTGGGGTGAGCTACTCCACATGCAGTTTCTAGGCTAGTCTTTCCTGCCATGTGACTAAAAGGCAGTTAAGACTGAAAGATGTTCAGGTGAGAATGAGTGTGAGAAGATGTTCACGTAACTTCTACCAATGCAATCTCTGCTGTACAAATGGCACACATACACCTAAGAGCAGTCATGGTTGCTCAATGTCTGGTACTGAGCATTAGGATCTGCTTCTTTAGTCTTGCTTGAAGTCTGATGTGAACAGACAATGAACAAATGGAGTAAAAATTCTCACTTTGACAATCAATTTAATAATTTTGTATCTTATTTGCAATAAAATTTAAAAAATATTTATTATATATCTGATAGCAATATAATAAAGATAGGAGAGTGTGTTAGTAACAAGCTCACCCTGCAGAACTGGTTTATCATGATATCAATCATAGCTCAACAAACATAGCTATCTCATTAGCTGAGTGACTTTGCACAGCTTATTTACTGTCTCCATGCATGCTTCCTTAGTTGAACAGTGGTGATTGTAATAATAATAATGTCCAAGGTCTGTTATAAGAATAGATTTAATTAATTTGCAACTATGACTCTATAAATCCACAAAAAGCACTTAGGTCTTGACACAGTTAGTTTAGTGATTTGGGTTATTGTTTTCAGAAGTAGTACACAAAATTCTAAATTTGCATTGATGTAAAAATGGATGGATTTGCTCCTGTCAAGGAAAGCAGTTGGGCTCATTGCAGATCTTCACCTCTCCCTCTGCACCCCAAATCTTACCCAAGATCTATAGCAGACCACCTGTTTTAGCCTCCCCTTCCTCTCCTCTTCCATCTCCAGTGGATCACACAATTCTTTGCCTCCTAACTCCCCTTACCACATTCACCGAATTAGTCCATCTCCCAACTCTAGCAGACATTCCCTGGGAAGCCATAGCCCACTCCAGTGAGGGAAAGAGGTAGACTGACTATACATCTTCACACCTCTTCCTCAGCTCCTCCAAAACCAATGCCCCAGTCTCATAACCAGGTCTGCAGGAGACCACCTGCTGTGACCTCCTTTCCTTACTCCCATCTGCAAAGCCTCACAAATATCTCCCCCTCCAAATTTCTTTCTCCCCACTCATTGCTATATCCCCATCCCCAACCACAACAGGAAATTCCTAGGAACCTGTAGACCACTCTAACCCAGGAGCAAGTAGATTAACTGCAAATATTCCCCTCTCCCTCAGCTCCTCCAAATTCAACCCCCCAGTCTCATTCCCAGCTCTTTAGCAGACCAATCCTCTCTCTCTCTGCTCCCAATTCCCAGGGCACTAAGCAGATCCTGGGCACAGGAAAATTCTCTCGGACTGATTGCTACCAAGCACTGCAGAGACATCATCTGGTTAGGACCCAAAAGGAGAAGCTGGAATCAACTCTAGGTCCTGCGTCCAGGATCCATGTGAGACAATGCTGGACATCCATGATTTGTTTAGGTGGATCCTTGTGTGGTTGGCACTGCTGTTTTGTCTTTATATGTGTCTCTCTAAATGACTGTGTTTCCATGTATGTCTCTCTGTGTGTTTCTGTCAGTTCTGTTGGTTGGAGAAACAGAACTAAAATTGAAGGGGGAGTTATCTGTCCAGTGACTACAGCTGCAGCTGACCTCCAGGCAGTGCACATTTTGCCAAAGGTTGATAGGCCACACCAGGCTCCTCACCTGTATTGTGGCACTCCCTCTTCCTGTGGCAAGTGTGGCCACGGCAGCAGCAGGCTGCTGCTGTTTCTATGGCGATGTCTGGGTTTCCCAAGTGGCAGTGGTAGCCACGACTTTCCCTGTGATAACCAATGACTTTCTCTGATGAGAGAGACACCCCTCCATTCCACCCCTCACCCCCCTTTGCCATAAGACCCGTTTCTCATGTTGGATATCTGAATTCTTTTGGCCTGGCCAGGTTGGGCAAAGAAACCCAAAACCTTCATCGGTTCGTTCATCTTTACTGGATGAAATTGACTTGTTCATCCCTTCCTGTCCTGGTCCATTCACTTCTGGCTTTTTTAGTGGCTTGATTTCTGCTTGCCTTCCTGAGTTCTGGTACTGTTTTCTCTGTGGAGGTGGAGAGGGCCTCAGTGTGGTTTCAGGGAGGGGAAATAAATCCTCCAACCTCTTGTGCTCTGTGCTACTATATCAGCCTGCTGTAAGTAACTTGTTGTTGGATAAGGGGGAAGCTATTCCCTAAGTTGTGCCAGGAGAAGTGGATGCTCAATTCATTCCCCACTCATGGTTAAAATTCCCTTTTCTATCAATGATTTGTAAAATTGGAACTCCCAAAACCTCCGTGTGGAGAAGCCAAAGGCTCTCATCAGTCTATTGAGAAGTGTTTTAAGGTTAGAGGGTGTTGGACATTTACTTATTAGAGTAATTTCTTAGTAACTATTGGTGCAATCTCTGTTTCATTGGGGTAGTGTGGGGTAAAAAGGACCAAGGAAAGAACATATTGACCCTGACTTGCTCCCAAGACCAGGGTGAAAGTAAAACACCCTGATCCTGACTTGATTCAGGGACCAGGGCTTGAAATCCACCAATCCCTCAACATGAAAGCCCAGCATTCCTTGAGCTTGCCCCAGAATCAGGCTATAAAACCCCACAAATTTCAAGCCACTCTTTGAAGCTCTGCTCCCAAGAAATGCTATATAAGCTCTGTACTCTGTTCACACTGTTGGTGCTTCTCACCCTGGGGGCAGCCATCATCCTGGATTCTTCCTTCCTAATAAATCTCTTGAATGAGTTTTGTTGTGTGGTGGTGTGACACTAACCCCAGAGTGGAGCCCAGCTGTAACAATTTTTGCCTGAGACAAGAGAGGAGCAAAGCTGTAACACTTTCACTGGAGAAAATTTTCCCAAGAGGAACAGAGCTGTAACACTTTCTCTGAGGAAAATTTCCTCTAGCTGAAGAAACCTTTCCCAGAGGCAGAACTGTAAACTGCTATGCTTACAGTGACTTTGTGGTATTCTTTGGCTCCCAAATGCCAGGATCCCTTTCCATCTGAGCTGCAATGCTTAACAGGTAGGCCTCCACCAATCCTGAGAAGATGCCTACAAACACCAGAAAATAGTTACAATCTGTCATTGTTACAGCTCTGATGGAAAGATATCCCAGCAGTCAGGAGTCAAGGAATATCAAAATCATACCACACAACAAACCTTATACAAGAGATTTATTGGGAGGGAAAACAAAAACAAAAACAAAAACAGGAGGGTAGCTGCCCCTGCTCAGATGAGAAACAGCAGAGAACTGATCACAAGACAAGGTTTATACAGCTTTTCTTGGGGTGTGGGGTGGAAGAGAGCTTTCCAGGGTGAAGCTTTCCAGGATGGGGATTGGTGGGATTTCAAATCCAGAGCTTGTGCTTTTTGCTTTGTAGAGTGAGGACAGGGTCCAGCTGTAAAGGCAGTTAGTCTATGAAACCTGGCAGTTGGAGGTCCTCAGGAGGGTGGGCCTAGCTACTTGTATGCCCCCCCCCCCCGGGGGGGTTTATATAACCCTGATTTCAGTAAAGTCCAACTCCCAATGTCCCGCAGACCCATTTCCTTGAGTTTGGATCTCTTGTATGATCTTCCTTCCCCTTTTGAGGTTTACCTGAGCACAGGTGGCACATTTAAATCAGGCTTTCCAAATTTTTCCACATAATACCTGGGTCTGAGGAGTTCAGCAGTTTTCCTGGCTTCTAGGTGGGTGGCTTGGTGGAAATCCTTAACTAGTTGCTTTTCCAGACTTGTGAGAAGAATGAGTCTGCCATTCAGTAGCATCCACCATCTGTATTTATCCTGTGTGTCCAGTTCTTATTTTTGCCAGTCATTCTCACTCCGGGTATATACCAGCTTTCAGTGTGATCTGGTAAACTGGGCTCTGGCAAGGCTACGAAGACTTGTAGGGCCTGCCTGGTTCTAGGGTCACTTTCTTGGCAGGTAAGCCAGTTGCTCTGTGTACTCTGTCATCTGGGGAATCCTCCTTTTTTTGTGTGTCCTTTACAATGTACAATGATCATCCTTTTGAGCAAACAGATAACTTCCAACAGGGTTAAGATTTATTCTCTATTTTAATTTTTATTTTCTTGCTGAGTATAGTAATCCTTCCCTGCATGGACATGGGCCACGACAAAGTATATTGGCTATCAGTGTATATGGTGACAGCTTTGTCTTTTCCCAAGTCAAAAGTTTGAGTCAATGCTAAAAGCTTAGCTCACTGAGGTGAAATTTCCATGCTTAAAAGATTGTGCCCCAATGAGCTTATCTTAGGTCACAACTACTGCCTCCTGCATACTTGATTCCATTTTGTATGAAACTTCTCCCAGCTGTGAACAATACCAAATATGGGGTCATCAACGGGTAGTATCAGACTTGATAGATTGGATCAGGTGAGTCACCTCAGGACAGTCCTGCAGGGAGTTTTTTTTTTTTTTTTCTGACAGGAGACTATGAGGGTAAAGAGCTGACATCTTGTGGGGTCAGATGTGTTAGTGATACAGAAACAGGGCTTGGCATTGGGTCTTGAGGGCATAAGACATCCATCTCTCAGATAGACCCCTCAAGAACACTGTGAGGAATAGTTCATGCAACCAAGTTAATTTGTCAGCTTCTTTTACCAGCAGGGCAGTGGCAGCAATGGCCCTTATATATGCTGGCCATCCAGCTATGATCAGTTCAAGTCTCTTGGTCAGATATGCTACCAATCTTTTCAAGGTCCCCAGGATTTTCATGAGGATCTCCTAGGCAATGCCCCTGGACTCATCCATATACAAATAGTATGTCTTAGTAATGTCTGGGAGAGTGAGGGCTGGGGAAGACACCAGGACCTTTTTCAGTGCATGGAAGATCCTCTGCTCAGTCTAAGTCCATTCCAAAGGCTATATACCCCAATGCTAGCAAAGAGGGGGTTGGTTATCTAAGCAAATTCCATTATCCATAGGCAGTAGTATCTAATCAGCCCCCAGGAATTTCTGTACTTTTTTTTTTCTTCTGAGACAGGGTTTCTCTGTGTAGCTTTGCACCTTTCCTGGAACTCACTCTGTAACCCAGGTTGGCCTCGAACTTACAGAGATCTGCCTGCCTCTGCCTCCCGAGTGCTGGGATTAAAGGCGTGCGCCACCACCACCCGGCTTGTACTTCTTTTTTAATGTGGAAGTGGAGATTGCAGGATGGCTGAAATACTGTACTGGGAAAGCATTTGCCCTTCTTCTTCTACATTATAGCCTAAGTAAGATACCTGAGAGATGCACAGCTGGCATTTCTTGGCCGAGACTCTGTTCTCCTTGGCTTTAAGGACTTTTCAAAGGCCTTCTCTTGCTTGTCTATACTCCTTCTCTGTGATTGGAGTTAGAAGGAAACCATCTATACAACAGAGCAGGGTACTCCCTGGATATGTTTGTCTAAATTCCAACAGATCTATATTCAGGGCCCAATAAAACAATGCTGGTGACTCTAAACCCTCCACTCCTGGTCTATTTGCCCCATTTCTCTCCTCTTTGTTTTCCCAAGGGCAGTGATCACCACAAGAGAGATTTTTCATTCCCTTCATGTCTTTAACTGAATCTCAGTTTTGTAAATTTTCCAAGCCATTTGCCAAAGTCGAGACCTATTCATCTCTTTAAATCCCTCCAATTAAGGGAGATTTTTTGTTATGTCTAGGGCTGACTGCATGAAAAGGACATTATTAGTGGTTCACTCGTTTCCAGGAGCATCTGGATCTATGGGGTAAATACCCCATATGTCTCACAGAGCCTATCCAGAAACCCAGTGGACAATTTATTAGGTCCTTGAGTAACCTAACCTACCCAAAATTACCTGGTAAACTTTCTGGCTACAACTTTTAATCCTCTTAATAAGGATTTGTGAAAAAGGCATCCGTACCCTATATCTTAAAAGAGTTTCTAACATGTTGATAAGGTTCTGTGGCTTCTCCAAAAATGGAGAGTTTGAGTGTTCCAATTTTATAAATCACTGGTAGAGAACAAAACCTAAACCATGAATGGAGAAGGAGTTGAGCTTCTCTCTGCCCTGACCCCTGCATAACTGGGGGCAGTACTCCCGTACAATCCCCAGGAACAACCAGCTACTTAGGTCAGGCAGGGAAGGCTTACAGACTTAGGGACTTCTTTCTCATTCTTGCATGCACTCTGAGGCCCTATGATGGTCTGAATGAAAATGGCCCCCAATGGCACACAGGGAGTGGCACTATTGAAGGTGTGGTCTTGTTGGAGGAAGTTTGTCACTGGGTGGGGGAAGGCTTTGAGGTTTCTAGCTCAAACCAGGCCCAGTGCCGTTCTTCCTGCTGTCCACTGATCTGGATGTAGAGCTGTCAGCTACCTTTCCAGCACCATGTCTGCTCGTGTGCCACCATCCTTCCTGCCATGATGACAATGGGCTAAACCTCTGAACCTGTCAGCAAGCTCCAATTAACTGTCTTACCTTCTAAGAGCTGCCAGGGTCATGGTGTCTCCTCACAGCAATAGAATCCCTAATTAAGACAGGACTTCCCCTCTCCTCCACAGAGAAAAGGATCAGGACCCCATCACTGAGTTAGAGTCCATCCACTAAATAAGCCAGAAGCAAGGACTCCAGAACCCAAATAGGGTGAAGATCAAATTCCTCTGGTGGGCCTGAAAGAAAATATTGAGTTTTGGAGGGTTTCTCTGGATAACCTGGCTAGGTTGAAAGGATTCAGGTCCCCAGGGTGCAGGGGTGTGCTAGCATGAGAAAAACCATTGGTTATTATAGCAAAACTGTGTCTCAGGAACCACCTGCATTGCCATAGCAACAGCAACAACCAGCTACATTTGCCTCCAGAAGGAAAGCACAACAGCATGGTTGAGCTGCTCAGCATTTCCCATGAACCTTTGTGACATAGTGCTCTGCCTGATGGGCAGCTGTAGCTGTTGTCTCTGGACAATTCTTTTCCACTTCCATTTTAGATCTGTTTTTCTGACCAACAGAAATGATAGAAAAACACACAGAGAGACAGATTGAATCATATAGAGAGACACATAGTAAAGACAAAATAGGATTAGCAACCACATATTCACACACTTGAACAGAGCAGGTGAAAACAGTGCTGTGTCATGTGGATTCTGGACACAGGATCTCCAGTCCTGCCCAGCCTCCCTTCTTCGTTTTACTAATCAGATGACACCTCTTACAGAACAAACTTACCTCTAGAGGTATTCAGTCCAAGTGACTTTTGATTTACCTTTTATTTTCCTTTTGAGTAGAAGCATTAGGGTACCTCCAGAGTATATATCAATGGTCAGAAATTATTTTCCTGAGAACTTTGGACTATCTCAAGATATGTAACCCCTGAGAGTCCTCTCCAGGCAGTATACCTTTACCTACTTCTGGGGGTCCCTAGGCATAATCTCTGGTGATTCTAATCAAGACTTCTAAAATATTATGGAAAGCCCAGTAGAGATGACTAGTCAGATACAGTTTAAAGTCAATTAAAAGTCTATATTCCAGCCTACTGATGCTACACTCATACCCGGGTGGAAAAAGTATAGTCCCCAATGTCAAGACAATGAGTTATTTGATGCCAAAACCCAAATCCTGGCATCTTGTTTGGCAGTTGCAAGGGGATGGAAGGGTGATTTGCAGAAACAAGCAGTTTAACAGAACCTAAGATAAGGTAGCTGGGGCTACCTTGGGATCCAAGAATAGAGCTAAGAAATTTTCCTTGGGATTCTTACTCAAGGAGATCAAATTCTAATTAAACCTCAAATGGTCTCAGTAAGATTCAAGATCACAGATTTGAAAAAAAAAATAAGACTGACAAACTCTTATCTAAATTAACTAAAAGTTGATGTGGTAGTTTGAATAAAAATGGCCTCCATAGGCCTATAAAGAGTAGTACTATTAGGAGGTATGGCCTTGTTGGAGTAGGTGTGGCCTTGTTGAAAAATGTATGTCACTGGGGGTGGGTTTTTAAGGTTTCAGATGCTCAAGCCAGGCCTAGTGACTCACTCTCTCTTCTTGATGCCTGTAGATCCATATGTAGGACTCTCAGCTACCACTCCAGCACCGTGTCTGCCTAAATGCTGTCATGCTTCTTGCCACAGTGATAATGGACTAAATCTCTGAAATGTAAGTCAGCTCAAATTAAATGTTTATAAGAGTTGCTGTGGTCATGATGTCTCTTCCCATCAGCAGAAACCCTAACCAAACAGATGAGGAGAGAATATCCAAATTAACAAAACTACATATGAGAAGGGGAATATAACAACAGACACAGAGAAAAATCTAGAGAATCATGAGGACATACTTTAAAAACATCTTCCCAGCAAAACTGGAAGATGTAAAAGAAATGGCTAAAGTTCTCAATACATACCGTTTACCAATGTTAAATCAAGATGACACAAGTTATTCAAACATTTCTACAACCCCAATGAAATAGAATCGGTACTTAAGTCTTCCAACCAAGCCCAGGGCCAGATGGTTTTAACAGAGAAAAGTTAATGCCAATACTTTTCAAATCATTCCACAAAATAGAAACAGAAGGAACATTGCTCAAATTGTTTTATGAGGCTACAGTTACCCTGATACCCAAATCACATGAAGACCTAGCAAATAAAGAGAATTACAGACCTATTTCCTTTATGAACATATGTAAAATTCTCAATAAAATACTTGCAAACTGAATTCAAGAACACATCAAAAAGATCATTCACCATGATCAAGCAGGCTTTATCACAGAGATGAAGGAATGGTTCATTATATATTGATAAATGTAATACTCCATATAAACAAACTGAAAGAAAAAAACACATGATCATCTCATAAGATGAAAAAAGGCTTTAAAAAATCTAACACGTCTTCATGATAAAAGTTACAGAGATGTTAGAGATACAAGGGACATACATAATAAAAGCAGTTTATAGCAAGCCCATAACCAACATCAAATTAAATGGAGAGAAACTCAAAGCAACTCCACTAAAATCAAGAACAAGGAAAGGTTGTCCATTCTTTCCATACATATTAAATTTAGTACTTGAAATCGTGGGTAAAACAGTAAGACAGCTGAAGCAGATCATAAGGATACAAATAAGAAAGAAAGTATCTTTTTATGCAAATGATAGGGGACCCTAAAATTCCATTGGAAAACTGCTATAGTAAATAAACACTTTCAACAAGTAGCTGGAATATATAATAAATAATATAATATAATATAATATAATAATATAATATAATATAAAATTAGCTCACAAAAATAAGTAACCCTCTTATATACAAATGATCAATGAACTGAGAAAAAAAATTAGAGAAAGAACACCTTTCACAACAGCCTTAAATAAAACAAAATATCTTGGGGTAATTCTAACCAAGTAAGTGATAGATATGATAAAACTTTGAATCCCTGAAGAAAATAGAAGAAGACATCAGAATATGGAAAGATCTCTCATGCTCATCGATGGGTAAAATTAACAGTAAAACTGGTCATCTTACCAAAAGCAATGTAAAGGTTGAAAGCAATATCCATGAAAATTCCAACACAATCCTTCATAGACCTTGAAATGAGAATCTTCAGTTTCATGTGGAAACACCAAAAACCAGGGCAACTTAAACCATCCTGAAAAATAAAAGAATAGCAGGAGGTATCACCATTCCCGATTTCAAGTTGTACTTCAGAGCTATAATAATAAAAATAGCATTTTATTGACACAAAAACAGACAGGTTGATCAATGGAATCATATTGAAGAGAGATAAGTCCACATACCTATATATACTTCATTTTTTAAAAGAGAAGCCAGAAATATACACTGGAAAAAAGACAGCAGTTTTAATAAATGGTGTTGGTCAGAGTGGATAGCTGCATATAGAAGAATGCAAATAGATCTATACTTACCATCATGCCACAAACTCAAGTCTAAATGGATCAAAGACCTCAACATTAAACCAAAGGCACTGAACCTGAAAAAAGTGCATATATAACCCCAAAAACAAATAACCCAATTTAAAAAATGGGATACAGATTTAAACAGAGAATTCTCAAAGAATGAAACTCAAATGGCTGAAAAACACTTAAAGATAAGTTCAACACCCTTGGCCATTGAGGAAATGCAAGTCAAAACTAATTTGAGATTTCACCTTAACCGTTCAGAATGGCTAAAATCAATAACACAAGTGATCGCTCATGCTGGTGAGGATGCGGAGGAAAGGGAACTTCCATCCCTTCCTGGTAAGTGTAAACTTGAACAGCACGATGGAAATCAGTGTGGCAGTTTATGAGGAAACTAGAATCAAGGTACCTCAAGATCCATAGATCCTACTCTTGAACATATAGCCAAAGATCACTTCATTCCACCACAGAGACTCTTGCACAATCATGCTCATTGCTGTTCTGTAGAAAATAACTATAAATTGGAAACAACGTAAATGTCCCTCAACCAAAAAATGGATAATGAAAATGTGATACATTTACCCAATGGGGCATTACTCAGCTATTAAATAAGAATAAAATGAAATTCGCAAGTAAGTGGATGAAACTAGTAAAATAAAAAATCATCCTGAGTGAGGTAACCCAGACACAGAAAGACAAATGTGGGGATGTTAGCTGTTAAGTAAATGATAAGCAAGCTACAATCCATAGAATCACAGTGGTTATATAGAGAGCACAGGACTAGGAGAAACAGATAGATCTCATTAGGAAAGAGGAATGGAAAGATAGTTATGGATGGATGGGATGGGGGCTAGATAGGGAGGATTAAGTGGTAAGGGGAAACAGGAAAGAGAAAGGAAATACAGGGAAAGACAACTAAAATTAATGGCCATTTGAGGGGTAGTACAGAAACTTAATACAATGTATAGTAATATTATTGCCATATATTCCAAATGATATTGCCTAATAATGTGGAAAACAGAACCCCAACTGGCCATCTCTTGTCATCAAATGAAGCTTACAGTACCAGAATTGGGTTGCACAGCCAGAGGGTTCCCATGTTGTTTTCGGATTTCTATTGTTGTGAAGAGATACCATGACCAGGGCAACTCTTGTCAAGGAAAACATTTAACTGAGGTTGGCTTGCAGTTCAGAGGTTTAGTGCATTATCATCATGGTGGCAAGATGGCAGCACACAGGCAGACATGGAGCAGAAGATGAAGCCAGGAGTTCTATATACAGACAGTCAGGAAGAGAGAAAGAAACACTGACCTTGGCTTGAGCTTCAAAGCTCACCCCCTACTGACACACGCATCAAACTACTCCACACTTACTACAAGAAGGCCACACCTCCTAATAGTGCCACTTGCTATGAGCCTATGGGAGCCATTTTTATTTTAATCACCACACATGGGAATTTTTAAACAACACAATCTGTTTCCAAGACTATAAGTTGTTCTCTATAAGGTGATGAAAAGGCCCCATTTGCTGAAAATAATACCAACATAACTTATTGTACATGGAGAAGTTGAGCTGGTACCTACTTAGAGCCTTCACACCTATGTACTCTCCTGTCTGGTACAGGAAGGTACATTAAATGCTACCAAAGGAGATATGTAAATACCATCCCAGCCTCAAAGCCTTTGCTTTTTAATGGTGTCATCTCAGCAAGATGTGATAATCAATGTTGGCATGAAACTTGTGAGAGCAATCAACCAATATCTGGATTTCCTTAAGGGCCACTCTGTGAGATGGAACCCATAAATGACACTGCTTGCGTGACCAAGTCACTGAGACTAGATCGCTCAGGATCTCAGAGCAAAACCAAGTACAGTAAAAATGCAGCAATGAAACAACTCCTATATGTTCTGGTATATTATGTTCATTAATCAGTGCCTGCTCAACCATCATCAGAGAAGCTTCCTCCCAAATTAGATGGTAACATGTACAGAGACTCACAACAAGACATTATTCTGAGCGTGAGGGTCTTGGGAACACTCATCCTGGAAAGGGTTGTCTCCATCATGTCATTCCCCTCAGGACTCATGGAACCCTGAAGGAATGGGAGCAGAAAGAGTGTAAGAGTAAGAGAGGATGGACAACTAAAGAGAATAAGGTCCTTTAAACCACCTTGATTGACAAACATATGCAGAGACTGTGGCAGCATGCACAAGGCCTGCAGGGGTCTGCAGCAGTTGGGATCCTGAAAGAAGTGGACACTCCCCCATCCCTAACCCAGAAGCTATTTCCAATTGATAACCACTTGCCAATAAAAATTTAGTTTCCTCCAAATGAGTCTCCCGGGCGAAACAAACTACTCTAAAGGATAGGCTGCATGCCCAATAGTAGATGGCCTACAGAAAGTAAACTTGTCGGGGCTTTTTCTTTCTGCTTTCTTTTTAATTTTAATTTTATTTTACTTATGTTTGTTTTCTTCTCTCTTTTTACCCTACAAGTCCTTTTCATATATATTATGGCTTTCAGTTTAGCGTTTTTTTTATGGGATTCCTGAGTGTGAGAATGAATGGGTCTCTATTTTTTGTTATTTCTCTTCTATTTTTGGTTGTGAGCCTAGCCTTTAACTGCTGAGCCATCTCTCCAGCCCTGTTTTTTGTTATTTCTCTTGAGATATTTTCTCTCTGGTTTTTTTTTGTTGTTGTTTGTTTATCCAATTATGTTAGTTTTATTTCATTATATTTTATTATTATAATCCCCTAGAAGAATGTTCATTTTCTAATGAGAGGCACAACGGGGATGAAGATGGAGGGGGAAAAGGACTGAGAAGAGTAGAGGATGTACAACTGTAACCAGGATATATTTTGTGTGAAAGAAAATTTATTTTTTAGACATTTTTGTTGATTCTTTGTGGATTTCACATCATGTTTCCTGATCCCATTCAACTCCCATCCCATCATATCTGTCCTCTGCCCTTGCAACCTCCGCCACAAAATGAAATAAAATTTAAAAGAACAACAAACAAACAAAAAACAAATTAACATACAAAAAAGGACAGCAATAACAAAGGTCTTGACATGGCAGATGTAGCTTGACACAGTGAGTCACAGAGTATAAACTTTAGTCTGTCCATCTTTACTTGTAAGTCGTCATTGCAATGGGCCATTGGTCTGTTTTGAGGCCTCCAGCTTCTGCTACACTCTCAATATGATACTGGGCCCCAGCGTAGTAGAAGAGTGGTGCTTGAATCACCCAAGTCAGATTGAGTCTCAGGATTCCAAATTAGTTAGTTTTTAAGCCTTATTCTCTGTCATGAAAGTTCTTCTGTGGAAAGATTTAATTCATTACCATAAAACAAAGAACACAGTGAGTACTTACCATACTACATGAAGGCTGTCAGTTCATTTCTGTTCCCCTGAGAAACCTCATGAGTCATGCCTCTAATCTACATGTTACTCTTGCTATTATTGTCTATTTAGTTCTGTTTCCAGTATATATGGGATTTTCTCTTCTGACCTTCCAAACTCTTCCACATACCTCAAGAAAATTAATTATCAAGACAAAAGTCTACGTGCTCTGTTATGTCATAGCATTGCCCCATCTCTTAATACTGATTTACTTTGGCTAACAGTTAAAGTGGGTATTTCCACATCAAAGTAATCAAGATAATCACACAGTGACATGCTCAGAAGCTAATAACCCTCATACCTGTGACTGCAGGCTTCTCTCCTAGATGGTTCCAGATCCTGTTGAAGTTCACATTTGATACTAACCCTCAAACTTCCTTTTCATAAATGACCATGAACATATGTACAAATGTTATGATCATATTTGGTTCAAAATTATGTTAAAATTTTATATAGTAGAAAATATTTCTTGGTAGTAATTCTCTACAACAATAGAAAATTTAAATTACACTTAGGTAGGTTTAAATCTTCAGGGTTCATAAACCATTCTTGCCAAGGATCTGAATTCAAGAGTGGATTATTTAACCTAGTTATGCAGCAAATATTTATAGTTCAACATATTACCTGAAAAACTATATGTTTAACTTTTTTTGATAATTGTATTTTTTGTTGAGTTTCCTGAGATGTACTTCAAAATTGTATGCTTTAGAGCCAAGTAATTTCATTTTTTCCAAGAAGCTCCTTGTTATTTCTAAGTAAAATTTTGTTAAATTCACAGATTTTTCTCTTCCTATTTTACAGGTTCTTTGGAAGAATGCTTGAGCTATTTTGTCATCTAAACATTTACCTAAGAGAATCAGCACACCATTGTCTCAATGACAAAAGAATGTGAACATGGGGCTCCACATGCAATGCGAATGTGTGTGCTATTTCTTGCATTTAGAATTAAATGAATGTATTTGATTTTAAAAAAGAAATCCTCAAGGAGGAATCACTTGACTCACATCTACTCATATTTCCAGGGGGATAACAGACCATCCTTCTCCTGCACAGGGCTTCATAGTTTCAAGTTGCATAGCCAATTCAATGTGTCTGATAAATAGATACCCTTTGCCTACAACTTCTAGTTCAAATTCAACCCATCACTTACTATCTATATTACTTTAATTTCAAATGTTACTTAAAGTTTGTATGTCCCCATATGATTAATAAATTATAATAGTCTTTCTGTATGATTTCTGAATATTAAAGTATGCAATTTATGCATAATATATAAATATACAAGTATCATGTTTGTGTATATGTATGCATACATGTGTAGGTAGAAAAGTTTCTTTCATTTTTTGTTTTTCTTCAAATGAAATAACTACCTATTGTTTACATTTGAATTTCACAGCAAACTCTGGCAATTGTTCCCTGGTTCTATGAGTGACACTTAAAAGAATTTCACTCCCTCTGAAAAGAGCATCTAAGTTTAGTCATTTCTATTTTGAGGAAAGTACTGTTAATATTTTCCAAGAAGAAAAACTGATTTGGATATCTTGAGACTATTGAACTATTTGGGTTTTAATAGTATTAGAGTCTATATTGTCTTAATATCACCTGACTTCTGATTATTCATGTTTCAAACACAGAAATATACTGATAGTGAGTGAGCAGCTCTGAAAGAAATATCTGAAAACTTGCTCGGATTTATTTGGGAAGACATGTGTCTTAAAATAATTTATATATAGCTTTTTAAGGTGTGCTTAAGTTATGATAGTCTTTGTCCTTAGTTCTGCTAAGCAGCACCAATCATCTGTCTTATGTTTATTCTCTAAAACTATGCAACCCAAAGAATGTCTATTTACAGAGCTACATGGTAACTGTATCTGCTTCTCTTTCTTTAAGAGTTTGTCTTTTGAAAAAGATTCAATTATTGAAACTGGATTTTGTTAATGTGTGTCATAAGCATCTGGACAAAGATTCTTAGAGAGCTGTTTCAAAGTGGCCTCAATTACCAATTGGTTAAAAAAAAGTCAGAGAAGCTTTTATTTAGTGTACTCTCCATCCCTACATCTATTAAGTTACAAGAATAATTCTTAAGTGAAAGAGACTTGACTCCTCAAGGGCAATGTAGAAGCTTGCTGGTAAATGCTCAAATTAAGGTCAAACTTAGTGCAAAGCCTTTTTAACTGAGAGTTCCCATAAACTTTCCTCTTACACCAAAGTAAATAACTCAGAAATGAATTATTTATTTATCCCATATAAAATGAGACTAACACCTAATCTAGTAATGCTCATTAATTTTTACCATGAATGTTAAAATTTTAATTTGCATAATAATGATACCTCTTTACTTTATAAGATGTAAATTCCAAAATAAGATTCATCAAAGAAACAGCTTACACCATGAAAACTAAAAGCAAAGGCATGTACTCCTGATTTTTGTAGTACTACACATGCAGTTACCAACTAGTTCTTTTTGAGGAAAGTGAAGCCTTAGTCAATAATCATGTATTCACACTTAAACCATCACCAGATTGTATGTGAAAATAGAATATAACTTGGTTACTGCTCTTATGTAGAAGAAAGTATCTGTATGAGCAAATTATTTCCTCTAAATTGGCTTTGATGAAGATAAATAGAATTCTGTTGATACTGGGACACCATTAAGGGCTAGAAGGACTCCCTAATGTTAACAGAAATAGCCTCACTTGAAACACTGAAATTCACATATGTGTCTGAGGTCTTGCAAGTTGACTAAGTAGTAAAACACTTGTGACAATACAAACACCTGCCACCAAGACTGACTGAGTTTGATCCCTGGGACCCACAAGGTGAAAAGAAACAAGCAACTTCCACAAATGACAGCACAATCATACTTGCACTCACAAGTGCATGTGTGTGCTCAAAAGTGGATCTTAGCATCCAAACCGTAGATTGGTTTGTTTAAAGTACCAGTAGAATCCAGGAAACTAGACAGGAAATACAGGTGGGAAAGTCATAGAAAGATCTGAATGACTTGAGGATAATAGAAGCCAATGATGTAAAGGGAAAGGGGGAATAATGTTGGCAGAAGTATATATATATATACATATATATATATATATATGAGTTCAATTAGAGTAACACTATACCAAGCTTATACCAGAAGGAATAGGTTGCCATTCTCATGTGATACCTCCATTCAAGGTACTGTTCCTGTAGATATCCAAAACAATTGTTCATGGTTGTTTAAGAAGTTCATTAATTAATTATAATTTGATGGTAAGATTTTTGCTGAAGACATCACACACATTTGTTACAGGACATGAAGAAATCAGTTTGGTACTGCCCAGAAATATGCCTCTTGCTGGCTTGCTTTCATAGTATTGGAAGGTCCCGAGGGAAAACTCATCAACAATCTCATTCATCTGTGAACCCTATGAACTACAGTAATGTTAAACATGGTAAGAGGTGTCCACAGGTTCAGTACTGACATAACTGCTCTCTGATTTCATCTAAGACTTGCTCCACAGAAGCAAACACATGACTGGTACTATACATCTGGCAAAGAACCCATGACTAGAAGCTCACAGGAGCCAGGAGTAAACTTCTCACTATTATTCTGCTAAAAGGTCATAGCATCCAACTGCCCTCTGAGACAATGTCTCTATATCCATAGATTAGTCCAGCTCTCAGAACTTATAAAAGATGTTTCTTTGTGCAGTAAAGGCCAACACAGAAGTTCAAAACTAATCAAAGCGCAGAGAAACAAATGTCAGAGGAGTTCTTTGCCAAGAGTGCCACATCTATATCATACTTCTCTCCCCAAGGCTCAGATATCGTCATGGAAGAGAGTCAGAGAATTTCTAAATGCCAGAGGTTGGGGAGTATTAGAGTGAAACAATGTCTTCTGGGCATGACTCGACGACACCTGTACCCATGCACTCTTTTCACCTGTGGTTGACTTCACAGGATTTTGCACACAGTTAAGCTAGTAAACATGCTATCATGTAGTGGGAAGGAGTTAGTGAGCTCCTACACCTAGCTGGGGAGCTACAGGCATATGGTGAATTTTAGGGGAGAGAGGAACATTTTTCTTTAAGGGTAGCTCTGGATAAATTGACAATACTCCAATGGATTTTCCACATGTAGGTGTACATGAACAATTGGAGTCAACACACTATTTAAGAAATAAAAAAGGACTATAATTTGGGGGTGGGAATATGGGGAAATTTAGAATATTTAGGGGGAGAATTGGGTCTTGGGTGTGATTAAAAAATACATTGTATGAGATTCTCAAAGTATTAATAAAAATAAAATATGTGACTTAGTGGATCAGCTTCTGTAGTAACTTATATGGTAAGTCAATGATACACAGTAATAATTAAACTTAGTTTTATTTTTTTAATTTCTGTTTCTGTAATTTAATTGTATATTTAAATTACCTATTATAAATTCTACAAATTAATTTGATGAACCCAAATGTTTTAAATAATTTAATCATTATTTACTACTCTTTTCTACTATATTTTTGATTTTCTACTAAACTAATCATCTATTTTCTACTAAATATTATGTTAAATAATGGATTGCAAAGAAATGTAGGCCAAATATCTGTAATTCAAAAGAATTCAATTAGCCTAACTTTCAATATAAATGTACCGTATTCATAGAAGAGAAACTAAGATAATAGAGATGTGAAATGGCTTATGGAGACTTTCAATAAGTTTGAAGTACAATTGAGAATATACATGACTTATCAGATTGTGGATATGGAACCACAATTGGTATTTGCTGGTTGTGTTGCTACCATTCCTCCCTACCACTAATCTACCAGTTAGCACATTAGAAGCAAGGCACTTCTCAGTTTGTGCTGAGAAAATAATATTCCACCTCTCTATTTTTAAATATAAATGCATTTTTAAACCCATTCTTTAAAAATTTAGTTAAAATAGTGTTGGCTGTGGATTTATCATATATAGCCTCTATTTTGTTGAAGTATGTTCCCTCCAGTCCTAATAACTTTAATATTTTTGTCATAAAAAGATACAGCAATCCTATTAAAATCAGGAATGAGACAGAGATGTCTACTACTCCACTCATTTTCAATATAGAACTTGAAGTACTGGTCAGAGCAGTAAGACAACACATGGCAGTTAATGGGATATAAGTAGAAAAAGAAGTCAAATTATTTTCTCTGTGTAGCTTTGGCCTCTCCAAACTGCTGGGATCTCCTGCTGCACCTGGGCTGTTCCTTCCTCAATAGTCTCTCTATTGGATCTCTGCAAGGACTCTTCCTCTGGTCAAATGATGCCAAGCCTCAACTCCTCTCCATTACCCTTTTAATTCTAGTTCTTCTGCTACATCTGAGGCTGTACTTTCACCAATGGCCTCTCAAACTTGTCCTTCAGTGGCTCCAACCATATCAAGCCGCAGTTGTTCATGATTCCCTCATTCCGTTAAAAGCAGTAACACCTAGTAACTCACACACTACTGTGTTTGGCTGCCATCATGAGATACAGCCCTGGTCCACTCTGGACTGTAAGGTCTGTGTGCTAATCTTGGGAAATATGCCCAGATTTATGATCCTTAATGGTGATGAACTCCTCTATCACCACAAGTCTCCCAGCTCCAACTAACCAGCATCAACTGTCTCAGTAATGCAAAGGGTTTTCTTTCATGTTCCTGGTCTCTTCTTAATCACACCTAAGTCTTCAGCTCCAGCAGACAAGTCACCACAGATTCTTAGTTCAATATTTTGAATGGACTAAATAGAGTCTTTAAGGGACTCTCAGAACTTCCCTCTGAAACTCGAAAATCCAGGCCTTCATCATCTGCACTGCTCAATATTTAATTTATTTCCCACAGCAATTCACTAATCTCTGAATTCTCAATGTCTTTCCCAGGCCAATGTTACAAAACAGCATGATCAGATATTTCACATCAATATGGTACCAATTTCTGCCTTAGTTAAATTTCTATTGCCCTGATAAAACACGATGATCAAGGCAGCTTGTGGGAGAAAGGTTTATTTCAGATTACACTGCTCAACATATTCCATCATGGATGGAAATCGGAGAAGGAGCAAGCTCCTGTATGCAGGAACAGATGCAAAGGCCATGGAAACTACTGCTTGCTGGCTTGCTCCTAATGGCACATACTGCCATCTTAAAGCACTCAGGACCACCAGTCTAGGGGGGACATCTCCCATAGTGAAATAGGCCCTCCTACCTCAATCTTCAACCAGAAAATGCAACACAGGCTCTCCCATAGCCCAATCTAGAGAGAACATTCAATAGAGGTACCATCTTCCAAAATGACTATATTTTATGTCAAGTTGAATAAAACTAGCCAGCATGAACCAAAGTAGGAGAGTCTCAGATTCAAGGCCACTCTAGAAGACTTAGAGACATACTGTTGATTATTACTTTTTAAAGTAGTCTTATAAGATGAAAGAAAAGCCTAATGCTTTCTAGAGAAAATTTTCCACAGTTATAGGCTAGAGGCTGAGTAATACTTAGCTGGCTTCAATTCCTTCTTAGTTTGTAGTCAGTTTATAATACAAGAAATAGAAATCATTTTCTAAAATTTGGAAACAGAATAAACATGTCTTTTTGATTTACAAATGGTAAAACTATGTGCTAATAAAGTTTAAATTTAAATTGGACAAATTTTCCGGGCATAATTTCACTGTATAGCTGATCTGAGGTTTGCAACTTCAGTCATTGGAAAATGATATTTTAAGGAAATTCCATGTGTGATCATATCCTAATCAATCAATGAACTTAGAAATGAATCTTATCATATGTGAGTAAGGTTTCAACACTGAAACAGGAAGGAACTTGTTAGACAAATTAAGTAACTCGTACACAAATGAGGACTGTATGCTATGATAAATAGTATATAAAAAAGCATTTCTTTCCAAACTGATCTAGAGATTTAGTAGTACTGCAAACAATTCCACAGCAGATATTTTCTGTTTTTAATTTGTTTGTTTTGCAATAAACAAATTTATAGAAATAGTTGGTAGTATAGCCAGGTTACTACATGGAGAAGTTTGTTAGACTGTGATCACTCATTGAATTTATGCTGTGTGTGTACCTATACTTGGAAAGCTTAGTGCACAATCTATTCTAACACTAACCATATAATTATCAAATCATGTAGTACTGAATGCATAATTTTAGAAACTCACACATATGTTTTCCTAAGCAGCAGCATAATAAATATTTTTTAGGGGAACATCAAATGCTTTACATCTATCATGACAGCTAATTTAGTAACTTTGCTAATATAAATAATGCATTAAGAGACAAGTAGAAAGTTGGATGTTTTCATCAGTGTTCTGTTGCCCTGAGGAGACACTATGACCACAGCAACTCTTATAAAGGAAAGCATGTAATTGGGACTTTATTACAGTTTCAGTGTTTTAGCCCATTTTCATCATGACAGAGTGTATGTCAGCATGCAGATAGACATGGTGCTGGAGAAGTAGTTGAGAGTTCTACATCCAGATCCACAGGAAGCAGGAAGAAAGAGATACTGGGCCTGTCATGGCCTTTTGAAACCTCAAAGCCCACCCAAGTGTTCATTTCCTTCCAACAAGGCCATACCTACTCCAATAAATAATCCTTTCAAATAGTGCCACTGTCTAGATTTCAAAAATATGAGCCTATGGAGCCCATTCTTCTTCAAATAACCACATTTCACTCCCTGGCCCCCATAGGCTTGTAGCCAAATCATAATGCAAAAATGCATTCAGTCCAACTTTAAAAGTCCCCATAGACTATGATAGTCTCAACACTGTTTAAAGTTCAAAGTCTCAAGGTGATCACTTAAATGTACAACCCTGTCACACTGGAATCAAAAAAATCAAATACTTCCAACATACACTGGGATATAACATGCATTATCATTCCAAAATAGAGGAAAGGGAACATACTGAAGAAATACTGGACCAAAGCAATATCAAGAACCAACAGGAAAACTCCAAGCTCTTCATCTTCATGTCTAATGTCAAAGTACTCTTTAGATCTCCAACTCTGTTCAGATTTGTTGACTACAACAAACCTCTTTCTTGGGCTGTTTATATACTCAGTTTGCAGCTCTCATAGGCAGATATCGCATGACTCTGACATCTCAAACATCTTGCGTCTCCAAAGCAATCCATCCTTCATCTTCAGAGTTTCATGCAAAGGCTTCTCTGGACTTCCATACAGGGACACACTGAAACATGGCCTCAGTAACTTTACTTAGACATGGAGGGAGATTCCATAACCACTTTCTCATACACTTGACTCTAAAACCAGAACCATGTGGCCAAAGCTGCCAAGTTCTTCTACTGGCAGGTGTTGGAACATGCCCCACCCTATCTCTTGTCTAAAAGCATTTCCATCAGCTGACTATTTTTAGTGGTTTTCTTCACTGATTAAGCTTTTGTTTAATTCCTTTTCGCAAATTGAGACCTTAGATTGATGGGGTTTTGTCCTGAGATCCCCACTCCCTATATTCCATTTAGCATCAGGATTTTTAAAATTTTTATCTCCTTAAGCACTAGACTGGGTTCCATTACACTTTCTGGTGCATCATCAAACTGTATTTTGTATTTTTCCTTGCTCACCTTGCTCACCTTGTAGCTTTGCACAGGAGTGCCTGCAAATGACCACACAACAGAATCAATACTAGGTTGTCTTAAAATATCCTTTGCTAATGCCATTAATCCAAAACTCTTTAATTCAGCCTCAGACAGATTTTGAGGGGCAAGAACTGAAAGCAGCCACATTCTTCACCAAAATATCACAAACGTGGTCTCTTGGTCACATACTAATAGTCTTCTCTTCTGAAACCTCTTGAGCTGGGCCATCATAATCTACATTGTGATCAGCCCTACTATCCTCTATGGTACTTCTATGGTCCATTATTCCCATCTTAAAATGTTCAACTCTTTTCCTAATTCAAAGTCCCAAAGTCCACCTTCTGCTAACAAGAAGCATGATCAGCCCTGTCACAGGAATATCCCACTCCCTTGTACCATTTCAGTCTAAGTCAGTGTTCTATTATGTGAAGAGACACCATTACCACCAGCAACTCTTGTAAAGAAAAGCATTTATTTATTTATTTTTATTTTTTAATTTTATAATTAATTTAAATTTATATATCAGCCACAAATACCCCTGTCCTCCCTCCTCCCCTCCCTGCCACCCTGCCTTCCCCTCTATCCACCCCCCATTCCCACCTCCTCCAAGGCAAGGACTCCCCTGGGGATTCAGCTCAGCCTGGTAGGTTCAGTTGAGGCAGATCCAGTCCCCTCCTCCCTTCACCTAGACTGAGCAAAGTGTCTCAGCATAGGCCTTAGGTTCCAAAAAGCCAGCTCATGCACTAAGGACAGGTCCTGGTCCCATTGCCTGGGGGCCTCCTGAATAGTTCAAGCTAATCAACTGTCTCACTTATCCAGAGGGCCTGATCCAGTTCCATGGGGGCTCCTCAGCTATTGGTTCATAGTTCTTGTGTTTCTACTAGTTTGGCTATTTGTCCCTGTGCTTTTTCCAATCATGGTCTCAATATCTCTTGCTCATATAATCCCTCCTCTCTCTTGCTGATTAGTCTCCTGGAGCTCCACCTGGGGCTTGGCCGTGGATCTCTGCATCTGTTTCCATCAGTCACTGGATGAGAGTTCTATCACGACAGTTAGGGTGTTTGGCCATCTGATCACCAGAGTAGGTCAGTTCAGGCTTTCTCTCGACCATTGCCAGTAGTCTATTGTGGAGGTATCTGTGGTGGTATTGTGTTCCCCAAAATATGGTGCACGCTAATAAACTTATCTGGGGTCAGAGAAGAGAACAGCCACAATATTAAACAGAGGATATGCAGTGGTAGCACACGCCTTTAATCCTAGCATTCCAGAGACAGAAATCCATCTGTTCAAGGATACAGCCAGGCATGGTGACACCTTTAATCCCAGGGAGTGAGCCTTTAATCCCAGGGAGTGATGGTAGAAGACAGAAAGGTACATAAGGCGTGAAGACCAGGAACTAGAAGCATTTGGCTGGTTAAGCACTTGGCTGGTTAAGCTTTCAGGCTTTGGAGCACAGTTCAGCTGAGAGTCATTCGGATATGAGGACACAGAGGCTTCCAGTCTGAGGAAACAAGATCAGCTGAGAAGTTGGCCAGGTGAGGTTAGCTGTTGCTTGTTCTGTCTCTCTGATCTTCCACTATTCACTCCAATAACTGGCCTCAGGTTTGATTTTATTAATAAGAACTTTTAAGGTTCCTGCTACAGGTATCTTTGTGGATTTCTGGGGACCTCTCTAGCACTTTGCTTCTTCCTATCCCCATGGGGTCTTCATTTATCATGGTATCTCTTTCCTTGTTCTCCTTCTCTGTTCTTGATCCAGCTGGGATCTCCTACTCCCCTAAGCTCTCTTTCCCCTGACCCTTGCCCTTCATTACCCTGCCTCACATCCAGTTTGCTCATGTAGATCTCATCCATTTCTCTGTCGTTGGGTGATCCCTGTGTCTTTCTTAGGGTCCTCTTTACTAGGTAGCCTCCCTGGAGTTGTGAGTAGCAGTCTGGCCATCCTTTGCTTTACAAGGGGAACACTCCTACACTGTTGGTGGGAATGCAAACTTGTACAGCCACTTTGGAAATCAATATGGGCTTTCTTAGAAATCTGGGAATCAATCTCCCCCAAGATCCAGCTATACCACTCTTGGGCATATACCCAAGGAATACTCAACCATACCACAAGGGCACTTGCTCAGCTATGTTCATAGCATCATTGTTTGTAATAGCCAGAACCTGGAAACAACCTAGATGCCCTTCAACTGAAGAATGGATAAATAAAATGTGGTACATATACACAATGAATTACTACTCAGCAGAGAAAAACAATGACCTCATGAGGTTTGCAGGCAAATGAATGGAACTAGAAAAAATCATCCTGAGTGAGGTAACCCAGACTCAGAAAGACAAACATGGTAGGTACTCACTCATAAGTGGATACCAGATGTACTCTAACAAGGCCACACCTTCTAATCCTTTCAAATAGTGCCATTTCCTAAGCCTTCAAATATATGAAACTCTGGGGGCCATTCTTCTTCAAATACCACAGTGAAGAAATTATTCCAGTTGATTTTTTTCTAATTTCAAAGATATGAACTACAATCATCTCTGTATAGAGAAAAATCTATGTCAATGTGTGTTGCTAAATTTCAGTCATCTGTTGGACAAACATCTAAATGAACCACAGCCCCAGTTTTACAAATTGAGAAGCCTTTCCACCCACCCCTGCCCCCCCATCTTCTCCTCTTTGTTCTCTGCAATATCTTAACGTGAAAAATCTTTGCTTATCTTTTAGGTTGTTGCCTACACTATCTTTTCAACTTTATTACATCCTTTCCTTTAGCTCACTCTAGTAACCTTTGGCGTTACTGATTTCTTTAAATATGCTTTTCGTTTCATTATGAGCTGATTATATTTCATGTGCTTGACACTTATCTACTTCACTACATTATGAGCCTCTTTAGCAATAATACAAAGCCATATCAGTGCCTGTCAGAGGAGAGTGTCAACACAGCCAAACACAATTATGATTGGAACATGTTTACTCACAATGCTTGGATTAGATCCTTATGGCAGGAAAATAAAGTCATATAATCTGATGATTCTTAAAGTTCACTGCATCAATTTGATAGCAATATTTGTCCTATGATCAGAAACTATTATTTACTCCTAGATAATTAAATACTTAAAAAATTCTCTTTAAAGATTGAATTGCAACTTATACATTATAAAATAGTGTCTTTGGTCCAAATGATACTTGAATATAAATTTTGAGTTTTTTTTTTTATCATACTAACTACATCAGGCATCTCCTATCAAATTTGTGACCTACCCTGTGGCTTCTGTCACAAAAAAGGGATTATGGGCATAAATCAAAGTGTGACATCATGATTTTATTTAAATGAGACATTATACATGCACTTCACAGTATGTCTAGACAAAATTACATTCTTACACGAACTCCTTTCTTCCATTTATCATCATGTTGTTCATTCACAGTGACAACAAAATGAAGGCCCATTACATGAATGTACATCAGATAAAACAACCATTACAACATAGCCAAAGTGCTGTTCTGTGTTATTTAAGTTACAATACAAAAAACTAAACCTTAAAACTTTTACATTTGAAGTTATAATGTTTATGCCTTAGGCTTCTCTTCCAATCTAACTTCATTTAATGAAACTTTTTTTCTTTACATAGAGATGCTAAGTACAATTTGTTTTGGGGGTTGAATTTAATTATAAAATTTCATTTTATAAGATGAGATGAAATCATAGAAGTTTAATACTTTTCAAGTGTACACTTAAAATATAGAATATAAGAAGTCTTCCACAGGTGACTCTACTCTACTCTACTATTAGGTTCAGATTTTTTTTAATGAGAAAATTAATTTTGGTCAAATTTATCTACCTCTATTTTTCTTGCTTGATCCACTAACATTTTATTCTACTTAACTTTTTTAACTGATTTGTAATTGTGAATAGATACATTAACCTATGTGATTTTATATATCCTTTTATACAGTAGCCTGCAGACACCAAAAGGGCATTAGAATGTCTCAAGCTGTGATTACAGGTGACTGTAAGCTGCCACATATGTGGTTGTTGTCCATCTAAGATTCAGGATCTACAAGAAGAATATTAAATGCTCTTCACTATATATCCAAAACTGTAGGCCTTCAGGGGTTTTCATTTCATTTTATTTTTATTTTTTGAGATTACAATTTAATGACCGTATTCCACACTTCTCTTCCCAAGCCCTCTTATCTACCCCTCCCTGCTTTCCGTAAAAGTCATGGCCTCTTTTTTTCACTAATTGTTATTGCATCCATATGCACATATATATTCCTAAACAAAACTGGCTGATTCCATGTTTTACTTGAATGTAAGTTTTCAGGGATGATCATTTGGCAACAGAAAACCAATTGCTGTACTCTTTTTTGAAGAGGACCACCTCTCCCATGTCCAGCATTTCTCAATTGCCTATTGTTTTTTTTTGTATAGCATTGAGGTCTCATGAGCTTCTTCACTATCTATTTTGGCATGTTCATTGTTGTCATCCTTGTTCAGTTTACATTTTGGTGGCCATGTTCATGAGACTTTATGGGTGTAGCTTCTGAAACTACTAGGAGACACAGTCTTATAGTAAACTTCCTGATTCTCTAACTCTTAGGTGCTTTCTGCAATCTCTTTTACAGTGATTTCTGAGCCTTAAATAAAGAAGTTGTGTTGTAGATCTGTCATTTGGCACTAGGATTCACAACTCCGTATTTTGATTGGCTGTAGTTTTCTATAATGGTCTGTATCTATTGCACAGAGAAGTTTTCTTAATGAGGTATGATAACTACACATATCTATGGGTGTAAGTGTAAGGATCAATATTTAGTAGACAGTTAGAAATTATGTTAGTGTAGTGAAGTGGTAGTTGTAGGTGCTTTTTTCCTAAGATTCATGACTTCACTGGCACTGGGTAGTTGTTAATGTTTCCAGTTCCAGGCATGATTTTCCTTTTGTTGACTGAGTCTTACATCCAATTAGAGATCTGTTGGATAGCACCAAGGAATAGGTGCCACTATTTTCACCCTTAGCATAATTGTGCCATGGTAGCTGTGCATAGGTGCCATAGATGGGTAAAATTAATGGCTGCTTCCCAGTCCTGTGAAATGATGTTAAAGTTTGCATCCCACCAAAACATAACCTGGAGATTTAAAATGGACAGATACATTAGAAGCCAACATGGATAAGAGGAATTTCACAAGGTCCCACCCCTCGATGAAGAACTGTATGCAGTCAATGGTCTCTGAGAAAGAGGGAGAAATAATTTTCCCTAAGGCTAAACCACTGGCAGGCTATTCAATATCAAATGGTCAGCCTTAAACAAATTTACATATGAGCAAAACTAAGCTGACTAAATACAGATAGTTACAGAAAAAGAGGTTCTGAATTTAATTGGGAATTGGGAGGGAGACTTGGGAAAGGGAAAATGATAAAAATAAATAAGTATAAGAGATTCCATAGTATGGAAGGTGAAAAGAAATTCACTCTAAACTGGCATTGATTTTAGCTGTGGGGATAGTTTTGGTCATGTCATGTTTTCCTAAACCTGATCTCATATTCATGGCATTCCTCTAGCCTTACCTTCTCACATGATTGGATTATAGGAATGAGTTCTGGAGTCTATGCAGTGTTTTGAGATACAATACCAGTGGTCAGTCCCATACCTCATAATCTTTATTTTCTTAATTATTGATGGTCATAATTAACTATTTTTAACTCAATTTTGGAGCTATCTCTCTCCATGTATTTACCTAGCCACCTGCATATGTTATTCACATGTAGCATTTATCTGTTTCTGGTATTTATCTACTTCACTATTTCTGTGTGTTGATATTTGTTTTTCAAATCTTTCTTTAAATTACTCAAAGGAGCTTATTCATCTGTGTACTTGCACCAAATCTTAGTTTGTTATAATATGGTATGCATATAGGTTCATGTTACATAAATAACAATAAATTCCATAAAACTAGGGAGGAAATATTTTAATGACATTCTCACTTATTGGTAGTTAAACACACTAAAGGTGTGGGCTCAAAACTGGGAGCCTGATAAGAATATTTCTTTTGTAGTCTAACATCTCTAATTATGAAGATGAGATACCCAAACTGAACACCAGGTTGAAAATTAGCTTTTTCAGACCTGGATGTCAGTAGCAGACAATCTCTGTGGTTAATAAAATGATTTCTACAAGAATACTAACTTTTACATTCAGACTTTTATGTAGTAGGGAAATGTTTGTCCTGTTTATTTGCTTTTCTAAATTTCTCAGTTGATTCAGAGTCAGGCATTTCTACAGTTATTTGGCACACCTAATAAAGACTTGCCAGCTTCTATGCATAAATATGCACACATATTGGCCAATTATACGACTATATTAGCTTTCATGCAGTGATTTTTATTGAGAAACCTCTTCAGTGGCTTTGCAACACTGGGCTAAGGTCTTTGACTTTTTCTGAAGTATACATGATAGGGTAAGTGCAGGGAAGGCATTGGCAATGACAGCATATGAGAAATTCTGGGTGAGGAGGCCCAAAATAGTCTCATGATGTGGAGTGACATACGGAACATCATTTGATGTAGGATATCAGCAGGAAATGCATAAATGTTATGACATATGTGAAGGAGTTTTGACTGACAGTGAATTTTTTTTTTTAGATGGTGACATAGAAGTGGAACTATATACAAATGGCTTTCAGCCTGAAGAAACAGACTAAGTAAATGTTTAGAAGTGAAAACAAGAAGATGTAGGAAGGAGCCAACAATCTAACTCACTACAGAGTAGAAGTTTTTGTTTTTGTTTTTGTATATTTTTTTTTTTTTGGTTTTTCAAGACAGGGTTTCTCTGTGTAGCTTTGCGCCTTTTCCTGGAACTCACTTGGTAGCCCAGGCTGGCCTCGAACTCACAGAGATCCACTTGGCTCTGCCTCTCGAGTGCTGGGATTAAAGGCGTGCACCACCACCTCCCGGCAGGGTAGAAGTTTTAAATGGTAAAATTAGCAGAGTTCTGCTCATATAACTGTGCTGGAGGAAGTATATTAAGCCTAGAATTAACACAAATAATCTGTACCTTCAAAATATTAGTATGTTATCAAAACACGTCATATTTATTTCTATTAGACTGACAGTCACAGAATAAATACATTTATGTAGGTAACTCACAAACATACCTAGCACATGCAATAACATCATTGTCACACTTAATAAGGTATGTTTCACCTGTCTTGTTATTTACTCTCCCATTCTATTAGAACTAATTTTTAGTGATGATTGTGATAATAAATTACATAATGATCATCAGTGTGAAAATAACTTGTATTAAGTTTATAATATCAGAGAAAGGATGTTTTCAGATACACAGCCTATTGAAATGCAAGTATATTAGTCACAAAAGTGAAACTGAGGAGGCATGAGTGATGGAGTTTAAGAATGGATCCATGTGGGAGAAGTTCAGACAAGAGGATGCAAATGAGTTTTGACTTGAGAATTTGCCATTGTGATAAAAATAAAAGTGGCATAAATAATCCAAAGACTTCAAATAATGCATCTGATTAGCATTCATAGAGATAATCATATTGATGAGACAATAAACGTAGGTGCTACTATACCATGCAGGCACTTACATATTATCTTTGCTTTTGGATCCTCAAACTTATAATTTTTAACATTTATTGAGAATTCAAAAGATTGAAAAGAGACAAAGAGAAAGTAAATTGTGTTGAATAAAAGAATGAGCCTTGATTATCCCAAATGACATTCCTAAGTTTTACTAGGTCCCCACATTAATGATTCCTTGAAACCTGTGTTACTATTCAATCGACATCCTAGTGAGGCTGATTGCCTCCTAACGGGAGATTTATTGACCAAGACTCTTTGCTATCATAGATAGATCTGTCTATCGTACGTTAATGTTTTTTTCTGGATGCGTTCTTTTTATTAGGCACCCAGAAAAAGTGTCCACATGCACCTTGACATGTTCTCCAGTCTCACTCTGTTTTCCAGGTCTGGAATTAACACCTAAATCTGTGTATGTATGTGCTTTTGATAAACTTGGTGACAACCTACTCCTGTCTCCTTTATTGAGTTAGTTTGACATGGTAGCTAAAACAACATGAATTTGTTGTCTAAGAGGGATGCAACTTAGAATTCTAATGACAAGGTTTCAGTAGTTTTTTTTTCCCTCTAAGGTCTGGCAGAAGTTCTTTCTCTACCAGAAGCTCATGGCTTCTGATGGTTTACTGCCAGTGTTTGGCATTCTTTGACTTGCTTGAATCACTGAATTTCTCTTGTTACTACATTTCCCCCATGTCTGTGCCCCAATTTCCCTCTTTTTCTAAGAGCTATGTTCTTTCAGGTTCTTTGGATTTGAGTCACAGTCTCTGCCAGTATGACCCCATCTTAATTAACTGTATCTGTAACAAAATCACATTCCAGAATAATTTCACACTACGAGCTAAGTAGAGGTCGGGCTTCAATATTTTTTTCTCTTCTTTTTTTTATTTATTTTTATTTTTTTTATTTTTTTATTTTTTCATTTTTTTATTTTACAATACCATTCAGTTCTACATATCAGCCACAGATTCCCTTGTTCTCCCCCCTCCCGCCCCCCCTCCCCTTCCACCCAGCCTACCCCCCATTCCCACCTCCTCCAGGGCAAAGCCTCCCCCGAGGATTAAGATCAACCTGGTAGACTCAGTCCAGGCAGGGCCAGTCCCCTCCTCCCAGGCCGAGTGGTAGGGGCTTCAATATTTTAATACTTAACACATAAGAGAAAGTGTGGAGTGCTAAAGCCATAGATCTGAAATCGCTAGAATTAGTATGATGGATTAATTTTACCAAAGAAGCACTTAAATTGGAAGGAGAATAGAACACTATTACCATAGCAATTGTGTTGTTTGCGGTGAGTGGGCAATACAAAAGTGAAAAGTGAACAGATTTCAGTGATATCAGAGGTGAGGGTTGTGAGGGGAATCCTCTGAGAAGGATGATGTGGTAGAGTCAAGGGCAGGGCAGGGAGTATTTTGTGCTTGAAGAATGTTTGCTAAACAGTAGTTGCCCGTGCCAAATGCTGAAGCTGTTGTGCAAATCTTACCAGGTTTGTGTTCACTACTTTCTTTGTATAATGAGAACATTCTCATACAGAGAACAATAGCTTGCCCAATATCTTTTAATATGCTACTGTCAGAACTGGAATTGGCAACAAGAACTCACAAGTCAGAAAGAAGCCAAGTTCCAGGCTTTCTCGTCTATATAGACCACCTGTCTGTTTTTGCTGGAAGAAAGAGTGAGAGAACACACATTTGTCTCTATAGGATTTTTAACTTGTGAAATGTTTTGGATTGCTTATTCAATCTTTCTGTTATTATTTTAGAGCCAAAAAGTTTATCCAGATATGCTGCATGACAATTCAGTATCTATAAATTAAAGGAACAGGATCCTGACACGGCATTTTGTCTAGAAAGCATCATGACATAATAGAAAACTGTGACAGACTAGGCATTTAACCTTTCTAGGCTCCAAGTATTTCCCAACTGTGTAAGTTAAGCAGTCCTGTAAACACGATGAGCTTCCATCGCATCGTGAATTACATGGAGTGGAGGATTAGTGAATGTATATGACCAGCCTTGGTGTTATCTCCATTGCTTAGATTTCATATCCATATTAACTAGCATGGACTGAAAGCCTGGATGGTCAGAGTGATATTATTCTAGGAACATTTACAGGTTGTAATAATTTAATATACATTTACATTTGATTGACTTAATAGCAAATATCCTCTAAAATGTGTGTATATGAACTATAAATTCAAATTGATTGGCTGGTGTGAAATTAAATATCTCTTTTTGTATTATTTCCCCATGTGGAATGAAAGCAGTGGCTCTCTAAGTAGCCAGAGAAGTCAACCTTAGTAAGCATGTCTTTACATGCAGACCAGTTGTCTTCTCTGTTCGCTCTCCATCGGTTCTGGATTCTGCTTCCTCCATTTTGCAATACCTGGAGGACATTCTTGCACGGAACTTCAAGCAAATGTCCAAATGATTTCTGAAATTTGCCGAAACTGCACTCTTAAATGCGAATCACTTGCATTTTACTTTTATGAATTGAAGAGATATAATGCATACATACGTGGTTTTCGATATGCATGAATGTCATGTATTTTATTATTTTTAAAAGTTTCGCCGGGCGGTGGTGGCGCACGCCTTTAATCCCAGCACTCGGGAGGCAGAGCCAGGCGGATCTCTGTGAATTCGAGGCCAGCCTGGTCTCCAAAGCAGTTCCAGGAAAGGCGCAAAGCTACACAGAGAAACCCTGTCTCAAAAAAACCAAAAAAAAAAAAAAGTTT
>CABHPR010116867.1:0-36017 GCA_902168415.1 Peromyscus melanophrys
GTTATATTCAGTGTATTCAATCATTACCCTCTTTATCAAACAGATAAAACAAACATTTTACTTGTTCATTGCGGAAGAGTGACCTAAGTTGAAGTCAAAAAGCAATTTACCCAAAGAGACTGACAAATTAAGGCATGGGACCAAATCTGTCATTCCATTTGATCTTTATGACCTTTCTTCTGTTTTTTAAATAGTTTAAATAGTATCAGTGAATGATATTTGAAAGTCAAAATTCAGCACCAATAGGTAAAGATTTTGAGAGACAGACCTGCTTCTGAATACTTTGTCTGTGACTACTTTCTCACCACTGTGCCCAAGTAGAGTAGTTACAGCAGAGATTCTGTGTGACGTCCTCATTATTACCTCACATTGCAGCTTGGCACACTGCGTCTCTCACTGAGGTAGTTCTAGCCAACAGTGTTTGTGTTTCACATGTCTGATTGTTAACAGTGTTTTTACTTCAATTTTATTGTGTGTATGGGCATTCTGTCCTGGATGAATGCCCCCCCCCAGCCCCGTGTAGTGCCTCTGGAAGCCAGAAGATGGTGTTGGATCCCCTAGGACTGGAGTTATAAGCCATTTATGACATACTCTGTGGGTGCTGGGGATCCAACCCATCACCTGGAAGAGCAGCTGGTGCTCTTAAAGGCTGAGCCATAGCTCCAGCTCAAAGTTAGTGCTCTATGCCTACCTACTGTGTCAAAACAAGAAAAGGAAACTCCTTGTTTTAAGGGATGGTGGATCATGGGTTAATCATATGGGGTGGTTTTCCCACAGTCTGCTAAAAGAATTATGTACATACTGCCATGATCATACTAAGAACCTGAAGTATTCCAAATTCACAGGAAGGCATTTCTCCTACAAATTTTAAACACAGTATCCAAGAATTTACCACAGCAGACATACAGGCACATAGACACACAGAGTGAAAATGTGGCCACACACAAAGTTTGCTTATGAATGGCTCATTAGCCAAGCAACAGCCATTTTCTAATGGCATATTAATCAAATTCTATTTTATTGTGTCAGCCAAGAAATTTATTTAGAAAATTAAATTTGTTTAAGGATTCTAGCCTTTGATGACAATAGTCACTTTAAGAATTGAGAACACTGAGCTCGACTCAGGAGTCAACCAAACAAGGTAATTTCATGTGGTTTTCTTTGGCTGCTTTTGGGCTTTTGTTTGTTCGATTCCTCCCTCCCCTGTCCCCCTCTCTCTCTTCTTCCTTGCCACCCCCCTCCTTACTGGAGCTCTCTAATAGACCAGGGTGTTCTTAAACTTGCAATCCTTCTGCCTCTGCTTTCTCAGTGCTCCTTTCACAGGACCTTTCTAAAGGTCTGTATGAATCATCAGCAGATGCCGCTGACATTGGTCACTTCTTCTAGGAAGGATGCCGAGTTTGAAATGACTGAAGAATCCATTAGTTTCAACTAAAAGTCTGTGTGGAGCACCTGTAGACATGACTGTTTTAAAAAAAAGTTGAGAAAACATTAGTTATAATCTGAGATGAAGTTCATTGAGGTAAATTACAGCTGGTGGCGATAAAAACATTAGGAGCATCAAAAGCTCAGTGTGGTGTCAGGAACACCTGTAGCTTCACGGCCATGGGGGGGCAGGGATGAGACAGCCTGTTCCAGGTCCAGTGGGAGACTGTCTCAAGGGAATGAAATGGAGACCAATAAAAGGAGCATCCCTTGTCTCACTGGTCTGCCTGAGTGCTCTACTCAGAGTAGCCTCACTTGTGAGTTTGAGGGTACTCTCAGGAAGAAAACATTCTACAAGTTGGTTTTTTGAATTTGTTCTTGAAGAGTTAGAAGTTTAATCCATTTCACATATATACTGCATATTAGTTTGTTTACTGAAATATTTTGATCTCCTAGTCAAAACTCAGATTTTTCTAAAAATGACAAGTTTCTTTAGCTCCTGTTATTGAAAATTAGATGACTTTGAAAATTAGCTTTTGCTGCACATTTTTATATCATTTCTTAAAATTTTTAAAGATTTATTTATTTTGTTCTCTTATGTGTTTGAGTGTTTTATCTGCATGTATGCATGTGCACCACACTAGTGCCTGGGGCCCATGATGGTCAGAAGTGGGTTCCGGATTCCCTGCGACTGGAATTACAGTGCCAAGCCGCCATGTGGGTTCTGGGAATCAAACCCAGGTCCTCTATAGGAGCAAGTGCTCTTAACCACTCATCCACCTCTCCAACCCATCATTTGTTAATTTGCAATTAGTTCTAAATTGTAACCAAACAGTGTTGTGTACAAAACTTACGGTAAAGTCATTTGCCAGCAACCACTATAATCAATAGTAATGTCAGGTGCTCAGTAAACATTCTATTTTTTTTTTCAAAAGTTCCAACAAGAATTGTTATTCATTCATGCGCTCTGACATTCGTAGTAGATAAGTTGTTCTCTGAAGCCTCAGCAGTCTTTCTTTAGACCTTCATACAAGACAAAGGGAACCTCCTTGCTTCAAGTCCATCCTCTGCTGAGGTCAGAGTTTCTGTCTAATGTTGGATTTGAAGTGCTGCTTATACAGCAGCCACATGCTACAATGCAGATTTCACAAATCCATTCTATGATGCTGTCTTAGATGAATGTTCTTAGTGTCAATATTATGATTCTTGATTATGCTAGTACTTGGCAATGGCTATTTGAAAAGACCTTTTCAAAGCCGATATATAGAATTTATTATGGATTGTGTTGAGAGACCAATATTTACCATTAGTTTTATTTACATCTGTCCACCCGTGTGTGTGTGTGTGTGTGTGTGTGTGTGTGTGTGTGTGTGTGTGTGTGTGCGCGCGCGCACGCGCGCGTGAGTGTGTGGGTGCGTTTGTGCATCTGTGTCTATGTTTGTGGAGGTCAGAGGACAGCCTTCAGGCAGAAGTCTATTCCCTCCTACTACCATGTGGGTTCTGGGAATTGGACTTAGGTTGTGAGGTTTGGCGGCAAACACCTTTACCTGCTGAGGTATCTTGCTAGTCCTTGTCATTTGTTTTGATGAACATAATTAACCTTTTTATTCCTGATAGCCTTCTGAGTTTGTATTATTTTCAAATGAAGGTTCATAGCTGGGAAAGTCTTTCACACATGAGTGTTTGTAATCCCTTGCAAAGTGCTGAAGCAAAAGAAGAAGGCACCCATGGAGCTCTCCCCAATGTTCTAACCGTTACTAAAGGATCTTTGTTTACCTTCTAGTTCCTGATGTTTCTGTAAAGATGGTACATTCTCATTCTTTTCTCATATTGAGCTTTAGGCTTTATTTTTAAAGTTTCCTTTCATGGAATACTTTCCTCTGAGGCACTTTGTGTCTTAATTATAGCACCCTCCCCTTTAAGGGGGAAAAAAGCCTGTTTATATTCAGTGGGATTCAAAACACACTTCCCGTTTTAGAGAAGATTTATCATCACCCTTCAGGCTGTTCTTTAATATAGAGCTCTTTAGAATGAATATCTTAAGCTGCTCCCCAGATGTTTTAACTTCAGCAAACTTGTGGTTTTCTTTATTGGCATCTTTGCTTGTAGTATTCAGAAGATGAAAGAAGATATCTTCTGAGTATCTAAACACATTTCATATTGGTTTTTCAATGTCTTTTGCTGCCAGGGCATGCATAGGATAATACACTGATAAATTTTCATAATTTTTTCTCTTAAAAGGTAATATCAGAATGTTAATTCTGTTAACAGTAATACAAAAATAGTATTGTCTTTTGTATGTGGTCTTGAATTTACATTGCTGTGCAATTCATATTTTGTGTAGTTGTTAACATTTAGTTAATTCTTTACCTGCTTTTGTTCTCCATTATTCGTACAGTAAGGATTGAGAATATTTTGCATCCAGTGTCTTTTAAAATATCCAGAAGTTTGAACTTAAAATATTAAAGATGTCAATCAATTCTTTTTTTAAAGATGTTCTCTAATTGAAAATTCTCTGAAATGCGCAAACTCAGTTTTCCCTCCGCAGTTATAAAGATAGCTGATAAAATCTATTGAGTGTTGAGCATATTCAAGGTAATAAAGGGAGAGAGTGAAATAGCGTGTCTGAACACACTGCTGTCCCCATGCTGCTTGCTTGGGGAAGGAATTTGAAGTCCCCATGTGGTCTGAGTTGCTTAGAAGCATTCCATTTTGTTTTCTGTGGTGACTTCCTTTCCTGCTCTTCTCCCTCTCCCTTTTAGTGCTGGACCAGCTGCTCTGCAGTGTTTCTTTTCAGCTCTTTCTTTTCACCTAGCTTTCAGGGAACACTAATTTCAGCACTTGTATTTTACTCTCATAGCTTTCTATATAGTTTTACATTTTTCTGCATGTGTTTCTCCAAGCCTTCCTTTTTCCTTTCCTCTCATTGTAACTTGCAGTTGTTGACCAGACAGTATTTGTATAAAGCTGTTGGGTCTTCAAGCTCTAGCTTCTGTCAGATGCCCCTCTTCTCTAAGACTCTAGTGTGGAGATGGGAGGAAGACTGAATACTGTAATAAAATCCAGGATTAAGCTATGTCAAACTAGATTTTCAGGTTTCATAGTGCAGTCTATCTTGTTTGCCTCTATTCCAGGAGCTTGAACTTGGGGAACTTTGAAGTGAGACCAGTGGATTTGGGGCCCATTAATTGTCTAGATGTGACCCATGTTGACATATGCTCTCCCCCTTCCCTAGAGAAAAATGTTGACCTTGCTTAATCTATGATTTTACTAAGGTGGTCAAACCCTCACACTGCCTTCTCCCACCAACCTCAAGAAAAGGGAGAACACTATGCAGGAGGTACAAGCTGAAGGATCTCCAGTTACAGTTCTGATTGTCCACTCCACTCCAGGTTGCTCATTCTTGCCCATTATGGTTCACTTCCTCTTTTCCTGGCCTTTTGTTTTGTGAGGGGTCACCCAAGAGAACTATTTATTTTTGAAATGATTTTTGTTTGCCTCCTTAGCTTGCCATTCACCTTCAGAATTCAGCGGATGTGTTACTGGACAAACCAACTATTTGAAGTTTGATAAATGTCAGATTGTTTCTCTTTAGTTTGCTATTACTGGCTACAAATGTGTGCAGATGTGAAAGATCACTGCTGGTTTGAGCCTGTTCTTGGAGTAGTTCTTATCTCCATGGAAATGTATTAACATGCCTCTTTGCTAACTTTATTTATATGACTTCATATTTATTTGACTTTTCTGGTTGTTGTCAGCAGGAATGTTGGCTGTGACACATTATTTGTTACCTGGAATCGGAAATTCAATATGTTATATTTTGATGGGGATTTAAATGCCTGCCTGAGTGTTTCTGATGAGTGATTTGTTTTTAAAGTTTGACAGAGAAAAATGATTAGCTGTTGCTCAACTATTTCCATATCCATTGCATATATTTCTAGAACTTGTCTGTGATTGGAGAAACTCTGCCCCACGTAAACTGTAGGTTTTGATAAAAACAGGAGTAGAAAGCAAGCCAATAAAGAAGGATGAGTAGAATGAGTAGTGTATAATTTGTGTTTTGGAGTTACCCATGGATAGGATGTCATTTAGGCTTACCAGGAGACCGCACATGTCATGTTGGGGATCACTTTCCTACAGTATTTTTCTGTCTCTTGCATGGCTTAAAACTAAATGTCAGACAATTTACTGTTTAATGAAAATTGTAAATGGGTTTAGTGTACTTTAGTTGATGTTTTTATGATCGGTTGAAACCTAATGCACATGCCATTTATGTAAACTTAGGAATAATCATTTTAATCATCTATACTTGGAAAGTGCTTTTCACCAATATATTTGATTATCTCATATGCTAAAAAACCTTCATCTTCAGAGTAATAAATGGGAATAATTAGACATTTAAACATTTTAGAATTGAATAAGGGATTATCTAAGCAGCACGTGCTTAAAACCAACTTCCTATCAAAGAAAATAAAGTTTGTTGGTAGAGAAATACCTCTGAATTACAATCCTCATGAACTAATAGTTTAACTTTGGCTTTGAACGACGGTTACTTTTTCCATCTTTTTCAAATATACTTAAATATAAGCACATGTGGGGAATTTTCTTTTGGCTTTTATCAGACTGACATTTGAGTGAATTTTTTTTTTAACCTCATTGAACACTTGCGGTAAAAGATTTCAAAGCTTTGAATCTTACAATTTGCTTATGGATTTCCCTCCTCTGTGTTATTCTATTAACATTTGGTCTTAATAAGTGTAACCTGTTTGGAATTACTGATGTTTTAAATTTATTATTTGTTTAGATGAGAAGTTTAGGAAAGAAAATTGAAAATCCCAATTTGGCAGTTACGAATGCTTTCTCAGGAAAGCTAACATCTTTGGTTTTTCCTGTGAAGATTTTAATTAAGTGTCTTATCCCTCCTCATATGTCTTACCTTCCTGAAGTGTTTTAAATTATTGATGTTTGCTTCTGTGCTGTTAGTTAACACAATGTGAGGCCTTTTTTCCTTCAGATGTATGCTGAGTGTGCATGTGTGCCCCTTCTCCGCGCCACACCAGAATTTTTCTTCCTCTACTTTGGCATAACACAGCGTCTTTAGTTTCAGTGAAAATGGAAAGCAGTTGCCGTTCGAAGTAGTAGAGCTTGTGTAGCCTGAGTCTGTGTACTTTCCTGTTCACAATTCTCGTCATGTTTCTTCCATTGAGCGTAATTGGATTATAGGTTATGATCATGGTATCCTGCATTTCAAGTAGAAGTTGCTTCATATCACATAAGTAGGAAATTTATTAATTAATTATTAATTAAAGCCAGGTGTAGTGGTACATGTCTTTAATCCCAGCACTCTCAGGAGGCAGAGGCAGGAAGATCTCTGAGTTCTAGTTCGAGTTACATAGTGAGACCTTGTCTCAAAACAAACAAACAAACAAAAAAAACTAATACAAACACAAGTAAAAATTAAAGTCTTTACTGGAAACCTCACTGCCAATTTTCTCTGCGTCTTTCTTCTGTCTTGTGACCCCAACTGGCACAAACCCTGTCTTCTGCTGTTTTAATTTATAGCCTGATGTTGAGTAAAATGGGGCAGGGGAGCTGCATAGTGAGTATGAGACCATTCTGAGAACAGTATCATATTCCAGTATTCTTACTGCCTTTTAAAGTGAACATTTGGAGAGTTTTAGAGACTGAAAATGAAGATAATGAGAAATGTCGAGAATAGACATGCTCATCTGTTAAATGAATAAATCTGCTACTAGCCCCAGATGTGTGTTTTGGATGGGAGGTTGGGGGACAGCGTAAGACAGGTCCCCTTTCTAGTGCATCATCACTGATCCATCCTAATTAGAAACTTGTCAGATATGGGAAAATCATGTTCTGTTCAGAATCAGAGTTCTCATTGCTCGATTTTCTCCTTCTATTCCATCAATGTATTGAGTTGGAGTTGGACATATCCCTTTGAAACAAAGCATTTAGGTGATCTCAGAGGAACACATTTCATCTTCTTAGTAATTTCCACTTTGGTGTATTATAAATGACAGAAGTCCAAAATGTCTACAGCCCAGAGTTTAGAAAAGCTATGCATTTAATTCTGTGCTGAGAAAGGGTAACATGAAAAATGTCAAGCTTGGTGAGTTTCTGCCTGTTGGTTTTAAGGTTTTTCAGCCTTTCTACATACACTGAAGGGATTTCAGAAGTCAGTGATAAAGGATAAGCCAGGAAAACTTAGGTTTATTAGTTCACATGGAAAATTGGGGTAGTGATAATGATTTTAGTGCCTTTCAAAGTCCAGTTCATGAGTATATATTGAAGTATAGTTTACACACAAAAAATTAACTCTATATGTGTAAAATTTTAAATTTGGATATTTGTACTTTGTAACCATCAACAAAATTGAAAATATTTCATTTTAAACACATCTTTCTTTGTAATTAGTTTCTTTTCAGAACCCCTCATCTATGGCAGTTGATTTCAACCCCTGTTGTTTTATCCAGAATAAAAAAAAAAAAGAATGATTTTCTATGTTTGCTGTTATGTCTGGCTTCTTTCACATAGCTTACAGTGTTTTTTGAGAGTAATCCATGTTGTTGAAGACACCACTTGTTCATTTGTTTTTATTGTATTACAGTTTCCCTCCTATGGACAAATCAATTAGTTTATTTTTAATTTGTTTTTGGAAATGATAAGATTATAGCAACTGCTGAGATGCCTGATTACAGTAGGACTCACCAAACACTGCTGAGCCTTTTGAGTTTTCTATCAGCAGTGAGACCCTTCTACATGTGTTGCATCTTTGTCAGTTATTAATATTTTCAGTGCTTAATATTTTTAATTTTTCATATCTCTACTGAAAAAAATGTGTCATATTATAGTTTCCATATGGAGTTTCCTAGAACTCATGATGTTGGTAGCTTTATTTCCTTATCATTTGATTGGCTGACCAGGGCCTGGGTTTTATCATCAGCACAGAAAGGTATGGAAGGAAGTGGGAGAGGGGAGCAGGGTGCTTCTTAGGAATTAATGTTGTGTAATGTGGAGTCTATATCATGCTAAATTATTGATTTGTTATTGTTGTTATTCAGGAATATCAGAAAAGAAAATTGATGTTCCTAAAGCTTCTTAGTATGTTTTACACTTGACTTGCTAGTTTCGATCATTAGGTGGCTAAAAGAACCAAGAAAGATATTTTGGAAGCCATGTCTTAAAATTAAGTAAAGTATAGCCAGGTATGGTGGCAGACACCTTTAATCCCAGCAGTTGGGAGGCAGAGGCAGGTGGATCTCTTGAGTTTGAGGACAACCTGGTCTATAGATCAACAGCTCAGGACAGCCAGGGCTACACAGAGAAACTCTGTCTTTGGGGAAAAACAAAACTAAACTAAACAAAAACAAGCTGGGCAGTGGTGTCACACATCTTTAGTCTCAGCACTTGGGAGGCAGAGACAGGCAGGTCTCTGAGTTCGAGGACACCCTGGTCTACAGAGCGAGTTCCAGGACAGGCTCTAAAGCTATAGAGAAACCCTGTTATGAAAAACAAAAAGAGAAATTAAGTAAAGAATAAAAATTCAAAATACCCAAACTTCAAAAATTTTCCTTTAACCTTATAAATGTATCAAAGCATGTTCACTGTCAGATTATAGGAGCAAGATTTATTTCCCTCCCTCCCTCCCTCCCTCCCTCCCTCCCTCCCTCCCTCCCTCCCTCCCTCCCTTCCTTCCTTCTTCCTTTCTCATTTTGAGGCAGGGTTTCTCTGTGTAACCGCCCTGGCTTTCCTAGAACTCTCTTTGTATATGAGGCTGGCCTTGAAACTCACAGATAGATCCACCTGCCTCTGCCTCCCGAGTGCTGGGATTAAAGGCTTGAGCTACCATCACTCAGCTTGCAAGACTTATTTTCAATTGTTGTCATTACACATAAGTCAAAATTGTGGAATTGAGAGTCCCATGATGGCTTTTCTAAGTTTTAGTGAATATTTATTATAAACAACTCCCCCAATATACTGTTCTTTTTTATTAAAATTTAATTTTCTCATTTTTGTATGTGCGCACTAGTACACTAAAGTGTAGAGTTCAAATGATGACTTTTAGGAGTTGGTTCTCTCCTTATGTCTTAGCTTCCAGGGATCAAACTCTTGATCAGGGGTCAGTCTTGCTGGCAAGTGCTTTGAGCTGCCTCCACCTCTCCAGCGTTATCTTACTGGCAATTTTTTTTTTTTTTTTTTTTTTTTTTTGGTTTTTCGAGACAAGGTTTCTCTGTGTAGCTTTGCGCCTTTCCTGGAACTCACTTGGTAGCCCAGGCTGGCCTCGAACTCACAAAGATCCACCTGCCCCTGCCTCTGCCTCCCGAATGCTGGGATTAAAGGCGTGCGCCACCAATGCCCGGCCAACTGGCAACTATTAATGGCTGTTGTTTTTGTATTTTAACTTTGTGTGTATATGTGTTTTGTTTGTATGTAGATAAGTGCGTTGTGCATACCTGTTGCCCATACAGGCTGTAAAGAGGGTGTCAGATCCCCTGGAACTACAGCTACAGATGGTTGTGAGGAGACTATGTGGGTACTGGAAACCAAACCTGGGTCATCTGGGGGACCAAACAGTAATCTTAATCACTGAGCCATCTCTCCAGCCCCCATTCTTCTTTTTATGGACGTGTCTTTCTTTATGTTTTGGGTGCTGTTCTTTATTCTTCAGTGCCAACTTTTCTAACTTAATTTGATATATCACAAAGCATATATTATTTAATTCTGTGGATTTCTTTTGTCAAATAGAACATCTCAAAACTCATTGAAAAATTATTTACTATTCTTCACTCTAACTTTTTGAAATGGAAAGTAGAAGTCTTATAAAATGAATATTTTAATGAGAGCAGGCAAACATTAGTTACTGTCTTGCTATAGCACTGATTATCTTCTATTAAATTGTTGAGTCACTGACCTTCACATAAACTGCCTTGAATAATAGTAATAATTATAATGCTGTTGAAAAGGTGAATTTCTCTGTGATACATTTTCCTGCATTTATTTCCATCAGTTCCTGTGCCTTGATTTCAATGCCAAAAGGGCCTTCATTCTGAATGAAATGTCTGTATTGACTCGGTCTTGTAGTACCTGCCCAGCTGTCCCACAGTTAGCTCTTTGCAGATTATGGTAGACTGCTGGTGATCCATCAGCTCCACTCTCGTTTTACTCCGAAGTCAGTGCTGTCTTTGTTCTAGAATGCATTGTTTCCGTATCAGAACATTTCACTTGCTAACTTTTTATGTTTGTATTATCACTTTTATTTGGTGTTGAGTCTCAGGCTGTTTCTTACTAAACAGCCTGGGTTTAATTTCGGCCTTGCTTATGATATTTCTCATTGATCTTCAAGGCCTCTCTTCTTCCTTGTATTGTACTTGTTTTCCTCAAGAGCAAAGTGGGTGTATAGATAACTGTTAATTGCCTGGACATTATTATTTAGGAAGAATTTTGTGATGTGAGAGTGGAAGCATTAATTAGAATTTAAGTTCTACATATACTATCAAGCTAATATTAAAACTACTATAGATAGAAAGTAGGGTGTGGGACTCACTTCCCTTAATCTTAACCTTGGGAGACAGAGGCAGGTAGTTCCAGGCCAGCCTGGTCTACAAAGCCGGTTCCAGGCTAGCCAGGGCTACACAGTGAGACCTTATCTCAAACATCAACAAACTACAAAAACAACTTTAGAAGAACTTGATGTATTTTTTACATTATGTTACTCCTTAAGAAATTCTGAGTTGAATCCACATGAATCAAAGTATTCTTATATAAAAATTTTAAATGTATCTATGATGAAATTGTGGAATACAGAAATTGTTTATATAAAAGATGTACCATAACTGTTAATATTTTTCTTCCCAATTATTTTCCATTAATTGTAAATAAGAAATTTTAGTCATGTTGAGTGAAGTATTCTGATAATTATATTGAATGATAATTATAAACCATCCCAAATTATATTGATATTTTATACCAACAAATGTTCATGCTTTGCCTTTTTTGTTCTTTTGACTTTGGTTTCTGTTGTAGAATATTATTTTAAGTATGTTACTTTTGTTTATGTTGCATTTGTTTAACTGTGAAGCTATGTTACTGTGCCTGTCTAAAACACCTGATGGTCTAATAAAGAACTGAACCTGAACAGCCAATAGCAAGGCAGGAGAAAGGATAGGTGGGCTGGCAGGCAGAGAGAATATATAGAAGGAAAAATCTGGGAGGAAGAAGAAGAAGGAGGAGGACATCAGGGGCCAGCCACCTAGCTACAACGTAAGCCACAGAGTAAGAAATAATGAAAAGTATACAGAAGTAGAGAAAGGTAAAAGCCCAAAGGCAAAAGCTAGACAGGATAATTTAAGTTAAGTAATGCTGGCTAGCAACAAGCCAAGCTAAGGCCAGACATTTATAATTAAGAATAAGCCTCCGTGTATGATTTATTTGGGAGCTGGGTAGCAGGCCCCCTAAAAGAGCAAAAACAACAACAACAGGTTTCCTACCCGTTTTAATTTTGGATATCTTTGGGAGGCCTGGAATTCAGAGATCTCCCTGACACTGCTTCCGGAATGCTAAGGTCAAAAGATTTTTCACCATGCCCAACTCTTTTTATATATATGCTTAATATAGTCAGCCAGTATCTATAAGCCATAGCTTCATACAGTGTTATAGTTCTATCTTGTAATAATGCAGCAGGTAGATAATTATAGTTGTACAGAATGTATTTTATTCTCCTGACTCATTTCTTGGACTTGGGGTATTCATTTTTTTATATTCCTTATTGCTTATCATGGTAGGATAAACAGCTTTTTACATGGAATTTGTTATGTTTTGCGGTTTCCTCTGGGATAATGTACCTGAAATAGAATTTTATAATAATGAGTGGTGTGTGTGTGTGTGTGTGTGTGTGTGTGTGTGTGTGTGCACGCGCGCGCGCGTGTATGTAGAGAAGGGTGGGGGGAGAGATTGATTTTGGGTGTATATTGTCAAATTACTTTCTGAGAGATTTCTGTCAGTTCTCAAATTTTTTACCTCTTTGTTAATGCGGAGTATAATTCATACTCTCAACTAATTGCTTTGTGGAGAAATCTATATGTATTTGATTCATTGCTTTTCAACCTTTATCATTTCTTTCTTATTTTTATTGTACATTTGTCTGGCTCTTAATGCTTTTGTTTATTTGTTGTAAAGGTAGACTTGATCAATATTAAATTTTTCTTAATTTTTAATTAATGTTATACTTTTCATTTGTTTTTATTTATATGTATGAAAACTTCATTTTTTAATATACTTCAGATTATTCATTCTTTTTTTTTCTTAGTTTTCAAGACAGGATTTCTCTGTGTAGCTCTGGCTGTCCTGGAACTCACTCTGTAGCCCAGGCTGGCCTCGAACTCACAGAGATCCGCCTGCCTCTGCCTCCCGAGTACTGGGATTAAAGGCGTGCACCACCAACGCCTGGCAGATTATTCATTCTATGTACCTCTGTTTTCTGGAAGCTAATAAATAGTTATTTGTGTGGATATTGAATTGTAATTTTTGATCCTTCCCCCACCCCTCTGTAGCATAAAATATACTTTCCCATTGTCTTTTAACATCCTTTATTTTATAAGAAATTTGGTGTTAGTTTCTTTTTCCTTTTCAGATAATCTTTTATTTATTTTTAAGCCCTTTTTTAGTATAAATTTTTTTAATTCTAAATAAGTATATATTCATATCTTTATTCTCTGGTAATACTATATAGGGTTTAGAGAAATCTGAATTGTGTTTTTCTTCTTGTTTGAAAACTAACTACTTTTCCTTCATTATTGCTGGTCTCTTATTCTGAAATTTCCAATTGATGGCTGTTAGGCCATCTGAGCAGATCTTTTCATTTGTGTTTAATATTTTATGTCATTTTTATGATCTGCTTTTTCATTGTTTTCTTATTTACTGATACCCTTTTTTATTGTGCTAGTGCCTGTCCAACTAGTCATCTTCTTTGAGAAGTTTCCACATTGGTAAATTGATGAAAACTGCGCTTCTGTTCTTGCTCTTTCCACGTAATTAGACAATCAAGTTTTCCTAGGAAAGTTGTTAAGAGCTCCTCACAAAGTAAAACATGGAAGAAAACATTTGATTCAAGAGCAATACACACACTGAACAACAATGAGGATGTGTCCATAAAACTTACATATGCGCCGGGCGGTGGTGGCGCACGCCTTTAATCCTAGCACTCGGGAGGCAGAGAGGCAGGCGGATCTCTGTGAGTTCGAGGCCAGCCTGGGCTACCAAGTGAGTTCCAGGAAAGGCGCAAAGCTACACAGAGAAACCTTGTCTCAAAAAACAAACAAAAAAAAAACTTACATATGCATTCATAGTAGGAAAAAAAAAGATAGAAGCACTTCGCGTATCCATGAACACATAGATTCATAAACAAATGTGGTATAATAAATGCCTACCATAGATATTATTAGCCTGGTCCTAATCAGTGTTCTATTGCTGTGAAGAGACACCATGACTGTGGCAACTCTTATAAAGGAAAACATTTAATTGGGTCTGGCTTACAGTTTGGGGGGGTTTAGTCCATTATTTTCATGACAGGGAGCCTGGCAGCCATACAGATGGACATGGTGCTGGAGAAGATTAGAGTTCTACATCCAGATCTGCAGACAGCACAAAGAGAGGAAGAGCCACTAGGTCTGACTTGGGCTTTTGAAACTCCAAAGACTACACCCAGTAACACCCACTCCAACAAGGCATCACCTCCCAATCCTCTCAAATAGTGCCACTTCCTAAGCATTCAAATGAATGTACCTATGGGGGTCATTCTTAATCAAACAACCGAAAGCCTTGAAAGTAGTGTTTGTGAAAGAGTCTAATTACCAAAACCCATGTATTATATAATTTCATTTGTATACAGATTGTCCAGAATGGGGAAAAATATAGACAAAATATGCATTAGTCGTTGTTTAAGGTGGAATTTGAGGTGCTGGAGAGATTTGGTTTTGAAGAGTATTGACTTTTTGTTCTAAAGTTGATCATGGTGACAGTTGTGCAAAAATGAATGTAATCTATGCAATCGGGTGGTGTATTAAGTGAGTGAATTGTTGGCTTGTGGATGTATGTGTGTGTGTGATACCAGTTCTTTGTTTCTTTGTTTTGTTTGCAGTGCTGGCCATTGACCTTAGGGTCCCCCATGTGCCTGGCAAAGCTCTCTGCTACTGTGCTGTCTTCCCAGCCCATTATTTATATCTTAGAGCTGTTAGGAGAAAAGAAGGAAGGCGGGAGGGAGTGGAAGGGGAAAATTGGAAGACTGAGGGACAGAAAGAAGTAGAGAGAACAACCTAAGCACAGTACTTAGTCCTGGGTAGTCCAGGAATCTTTACATTGTTCTTAGAAGAGTTTTTGTATGACAGATAAAACTTTCAAATTTAATACTGAGCTTAAGGTGGAAATAGTTTTACAAATACAGCACTTACAACACATATTTTACTGTGTCTTCCGTTACTACCTATCCAATATTATTGTGTTGCACCTTTCAAATTCTGTTCTAATTTTCAAAAATTTTACTGTTATATAAAACATAATTTTTGAAATTCAGTAAGATGTGAAATGAGAAGTGAACACCTGCTTCCTCATCTATTTTGAATTGTAAAGATACAATTTCTAGGTCTTTCATAATTATTGCAAGGACTTTTTTTTTTTTTATCCTGTAGAAAATCCTTGTGTGAATAAGGGGAAAATACTCGTTTTTTAAGTTTTATATAATTCTCAGATTAGAACTCTGTTGGGTTTTTGGTTATGTTTTGTTTTGCTTTTTGAGACAAGGGTCTCCTGTAGCTCAGACTGCCCTTGATCTTGCTGCGTCACCTGAGTAACCTTAGATTCTGACTTCCTGCCTTTATCTCCTGGGATTACAGACACACACCATCCCATCCAGCAGGATTCTGGCTTTGAATAGCCAAATTGCCATATGTGACCTCATTTGGCAAATCTGTTAATTTTATTTTACAGTCTATTTAGTATAATGACTTAGTTTAGATAGTATAATTTTAGATTCTTAATGTTATGTATTTACAGAAGAAATTTAATTCATTTTTTGAATGCAAATAAATGATTTTAGGATTCTACTAATTATATTTTAATTAGAATTTGCAGTTTGTGAAAACTGGTATATGCTAACTTCCTTCTCCTGTGATTTCCTTGTAGGTTTGATGAACTTGTAAAAAAATTCAAAGTTGAATATCATGCTGGTGGCTCTACCCAGAATTCAATTAAAGTGGCTCAGGTTGGTTAATTATATTAAAAATTAAAATAAAAATGTTTCAAAATGATTCTAAACTTTTGGTTGTATTACATAATTTTTTCCATTTACTTTTTAATGTTACTAAAACACTTTTGTTCGTTTTTACCTGAGTCTTTAACAACACATCTAATAAAAATAATTTTAATTCTTTCTTTGATAAGCTTAGAAAGAATTCAGTATATTTATTCATTGCTTTTTTTTTTTTTTTACATCTTATTGGTTTGGAGAACTTATTTCATGGATAACCATAATTTTTATTTTATAAGTGAAATGTTTTTCTTGTTTGTTAATTGTATCTGATTTTGCTTATAATATCAACTACTTTGCCCCGTTCATCCCTCTGTCCTCAGTTCAATGCCTGTATAGACTTGTCTGGCCTAGAACTCACTATGTGGATTGGTGGGCCTAAAACTTCTGGCAATCTTCTTGATTTTGCCTTTGGAGCACTGGAATTACAAGTGTATACCACTAATGTAATTTAGAAAATTTTCATTTTATAGAGGTGATTGCATGCACCTGTAATCTCAGGTATTTTATAGGCTGATTCAGGAGGATTATGAATGTGAGGCCAGCCTGGGAAACAGTGTAACCCCATTTCCAAACAAAACAAAACTTTATGGATTTTTTTCATTTTATGTGATGTATAGAAATGATATTGCTACAATATATTAACATTCTTCATTATATAAGTACATGAATATAAATATATGTATCTTTTTGTTTGTTTTGTTTCATTTTTTATATTGTGATAGAGCCTTACTGTATAGGTCTGACAGGCCTAGAAATCACCCTATAGTCCATAGTGGCTTCAGATTTAGAGATCCACCTCCCTTAGCCTGTTGAGTCTGAGATTAAAGGCATGAACCACCACTACTGACCAAATATATTTATCTTTCTAACCATTTAAATGTCAATATCTAAGCATGTGTTTCATGTACTTATATACACATGTATTTTTATTTGCATATTAATCTATATACTTTAGAACTATCCAAGGCATTCATTCGTTCAGTAGTATTGGAATAAACAAATTTTTGAAATATTGTTTGATTCAACAGCTAATCTGTTAAGAGTTAATGTTAGCGGCTGGAGAGGTGGCTCAAAGGTTAAGAGCACTGACGGCTCTTCCAGAGGTCCTGGGTTCAGTTCCCAGCACCCACATGGTGGCTCACAACCATTTATAGTGGGATCTAATGCCATCTTCTGGAATAATATGTACATGAAGATAGAGCACTCACATTAAAAAAAAAAATCTTAAAAACAAAAAAAGTTAATGTTAATTTTCAAGCTTCAATTTAGAAGGATATGAAAAAGCTAATCACTACAATTTGAAAGTTACCTTAATGTCTTACTCTGTAATCATAGTTTTTGTTGACTGGGGTCATTCTTGTTTGTTTGTTGATGAATGCTTTCTCTTTGAGTTCAAATTCACTTGAAGGAATGGAGAAATGAGAAATAAAACCCAGCGAGTTCCCTCTTTCTTTCCCTCCTTTCTTTCCTTTTTATTAACTCTGACTTGACTTAAATGTACAATTGAATTACTCTACCTACATCTAAAGTTCAAAGGTTATAATAGTTAAAGCTACATATATTAATGTTTGAGATGGTCATTTTGAAATGGCTTAAGAAGATCTTTGTCAACTTACTTCTACTGTTTGATTCTGATTGAGCTCTAATGAATTTGGGATAAAACGACAAAAGAAGCAAAATCCAGTGTAGCAGCCCAGGCCCATCATATCAGCTGCTCAGGAGTCACAACAGAAGGATCCCAAGTTCAAGGCATGCCTTGGCTACATGGTGAATTTGAGGCTGGCCAGGGAAACATGGCAAAACTATTGTCTTAAAATTTTAAAGTAATTTGGGGTACCTCTGGTTTAGTATTTGAAGACTTTTTAAAATTCTAAAAACGGTGTTGCACTTGCAAGATGGCCCATTCTTGTAATATCGGCACTCAGGAGGCAGAAGCAGGAAAAGCAGACGTTCAAAGCCAGTTAGGGCTACAACACAAGATTCTCCCGACTCTTTTTTTAGGTCCAATGAGATGGTTGAAAGGCACTTTCCTCCAAGCCTGTCAATCTGAATTCTGTCCCCAGGATTCATATGATGGAATGAAATAATCTTTTCCTGAAAATTTCCATTGGCTTCCACATATACACAGTGCACACCATACACAAAGTGTGATTTGTTTTTTAAAATTAAATACATGAAAAAAAGCCTTGGACTATATAGCTCAGTGGTAGAGTGCTTGCTAGCGTGCCCAAGGCCCTGGGCTCTGTCCCCAAAGTCATATATACAAAAGAATGACTTACATTTTGATTTTGGATATTATATTAATTTGTTCTGGCAACCATGACAAAATACACTGATCGAATTGATTAAATAACAGAATTTTTTTTTCTCAGATTTCTGAAGGCTCTTAAGTCCATGGTCAAGGTCCTGACCTTCCTTCCTCTCTTGTAGACCACTGCCCTCTATGATGTCCTCTAATTGTCTTTTCCTCTGTATTTTTAGAGCAAGAAATTTCTGGTATTTGTTCTTTAATACTGCTTCTATTAATTATGTCACACTCTCATGACCTCATTTCACTAAATTTCTTATAAAGACCAAGGCTTAGAGCTCTACCATGAATTTCAGCAGAGAGTACAGGGGATGAGATTCTTGTGGCCATGGCAGAGCTCTTCCTCACCTCTCTGATTCTTTTTATTCTGTTACTTCCTAGATTTTAGAAACGGTTCAATGAACACTAACATTAAATTCTCTTACTTCCTCGGACCCTTTACTATTTCATATCTTCTCAAACTCTACTAGTATCTATTCAAAGACTTTTCTTTTTGTTCTTTTATCATTTATATTGCCTGCTTTATACCCACTAAGAAGTCCACTATCCAAACAAACAAATAAAGTAAGGAAAATAAAACTCATTAGCCAGGATCTGGGCGATTGGACACCCTTTGTCCTGGGGAGGAGAATATTTATGGTGTCACTACTATGATGCTTGTTCTTCAGTGAATTAAAGCTGATATTAACCACATGACCCACGTGTTCCATTTCTGGATATGCTGATTTGTTTATGTCTCCTAATACTCATAGTTTAAAGCACAAATTCTCCCATGTAATGGCTTGTGGAAATGAGACCTTTAGGGAGGTAACTAGAGTTAGATAATGTCCTGCAGGTGGACCCTGAATAAGTAGATTAGTGTTCTTGTAAAAGGTGCCTAGAGAGCTTCTACTGTGTTCAGTAAAATAAGCAGTCACACTGTCACATACACACTTTATGTCTCCACTTATTTGTGGTATCTGTTGTAATCTGATTCATAGAGAAAGTAAAATGGAAGGAGGACAACTGGGGAGTTGTTGTTTAATTCTTACGGCGTTTCTTTTTTACAAGAGGAAAAGTATTCTGAAGATGGATGGCAGTGTCATTTGGCACAAAATACATAAATGTACTTAATGCTAATGACCTGTATGCAGCCATGTGTTTCATAGCAGTGTTTAGGGCATTTAGGGGCCTCAGGTCCTACAATGATGTCATGAGATTGTATCGTCTACCAACTTTTTACCCTTCTTAGTTTGTGTGGACATACCCTGTGATATTCTTATAATGCTGAAATGCCTCATGACATGTCTCAGAATACAACTCATTGCTAAGTAAAAGCCCAGTTATAAAGTGATTAAAAGAGTATATTTTGTTTTATGGATAATTTATCACAATTGATAAATTATAAAAGATTTCAACACATTTATTTAATAATGACATAACATGTGCAGGTCAAGAATATGGGCTTGGGCTTTGGTGGTCCATGCCTTTAATCCCAGCGCTCTGGAGACAGAGGCAGGTGAATCTCTGAGTTTGAGGTTAGGTTAGTTTTCACAGTGAATTCCAGAACAACCAAGTTTGTACAGATAAACTCTGTCTTGAAAACTAGGGCATTGGGGTGGGAGCTCGTTCTTGAGAGCTTGGGAATACATTAGAAGTGGTTTTAAGTTGAAGGGCTTTATTTGTTTGTTTGTTTGTTGTTTGTACTATTTGAGTGGCTTTAAAGCTATGAACAATTTATTCAGCTTTGAGGGTGGGGGATAGATACCTCTATCTGTAGGTAAGATAAAGTCCTAAAGTGGATGGAAATTGTGAGAATTAAACTACTTAATGAATTTTAGAATTATACTACTTTTAACTGGGCACACTTTTAATCCTAGTACTTGGGAGGCAGAGGAGGCGGATTTCTGTGGGTTTGAGGCCAACCTGGTCTACAGAGAGAGTTCCGGGACAGCCAGAGATACATAGTGAGATCCTGTCTCCAAAAAAGAAAGAAAGAAAAAAAAGGATTATACTACTTTTAAGTGATAGTTTAAAAAGTACTGGAGCTAAACACATTAACTTACATCTTTAAGAATTTTCGTAATCTGGGGTTTAGGGAGATGGTTCAGTGGTTCAGAACACTAGCTACTTTTCCAGAGGACCCAGGTTCAATTTCCAGCACCCACACGGCAGCTCACAACCACTTCCAGGGCATCTAACACTCTTTTCTTGATGCTGGCTCACTTCGCACACAGACATACATACAGGTTGGTTGGTTGGTTTGTTTTAATTTTTATGCACATCAAATTAAAATAAAGTAAAACAAAAACTTTCTTTATCTTACAAAACTTAAATGTTTTGTTCATGAAAAGTGCTGCCAGATTAGAAATGCTAGCTTCTTCCTTGAATCTTTCAGTTGGGTTGAATATTGTTGTCTTTTTACTTTTCTAATGTTTCTGGCTACCTTTCCTTTTTTTCTGATTAGTGAACTAAGTACATTTTCATTGAGGTTAGGATAAGCTTCAAAAGCTGGATTTCCATGGACCTTGTTATAAGAAGTTTGTCAGGTTTTCCAGCAAATACTGATAATGGAAACTGTTTCTAGTATTCAGTGGCTATTTGTAGAGTGTCTGCTATCTGTGTCAGTCATGTTAGGTGGTAAACAGTGACCTGAGATACCTGTCTCCTCATAAAATATAGTCTTAAACATATCTATAGTCTTAGATTGTTCGATCCTGATACAGTATTGGTTATATCCCATGGGTTGAATAAATGAGAAAACTTAAGTTGAGCTTAAATCTTTCTAGAAGTCAAGGCTAGTATAACAGAAAGTTAGTGTTTGTCACTAAATTATGGACTTTGTATTGATAGTTAATTGTTTTTAATACTGTGGTCATTTTATGTACAAGTTTAAATTGTAAAAATAAACATGACAGTTTCAACAAAACCAAAGTCCAAACATTACCAAAAACAAGGCTTCGGTGACTATGGTGTTTTCATGGTAGCTCACACCTAACTGGATTTGGGAGGAAAACAGCAAAATAGGGGAACAGTGTAACAAAAGGAACCACCAATTAGCCACGGTACCAGAAGGGTTGTGAAAGCAAATGACAGGTACTTCTCAGACAGCGGTGTGTTCAAAATGCACTGATGCTTATTTAAAATAGTGAATTAGCTTAATCATTCTGCAGGCATTTACAACCTCATGTCACATTCATGAACCAGAAGTTTTTACTCTAATGGCCCATGGGACAACCGAGGGAATGTTTCTTCAGGCAAGCTGTGCTCTGTAAAGCCTCTCTGTCAGACGCCAGAGAGATGGAAACACTCTTGATAAGGAATGTTGACTTGCTTATAGTTCTGTCTGATAGTACCAGTAGTCATATTGTTATACTTCAAAGTGATGTGAGAAATCATGTCAAGAAAATGTTTCTAAAGCTCTTTTGATTTATCTAACCATACTGGAGGTTTTAATGAAGCCACAATCATATATAAACCCATATTTGTTGATGTATTGTTCACATATAAATCTAGACTCGTGTCTATTTGACAGATAATACAAACTCAAACTTTGGCAGTTTCTATACACTTCTTTGTTACTGTGCTTTTGTTTGTTTTTTTGACACAAGATCTCACTCTGTGGCCCCAACTGGCCTGGAACTCAGAGAGATCTGCCTACACGCCTTTACTTTGTAAACACTGTTTTAAAGGTGTACACCACCACATAAAGATTTCTTCCTTTTCATATGTATCTGTGCACTTGCCGCTGCCCTCACAGCCCTCCCAGTGTGGTTTTGGGGAACCAAACTCAGGTCCCCTGGAAGAGTAGCTACTGCTGAGCCATCTCTCCAACCCCTTCCTATACTTTTTATTTATCAAAAAGCAACATTCTGTGTCTCTACCCTCCCTGCATAGAGCATGTGAAAAGGAAGTGTGATTTTTCTTACCTAGGATGTTAATGCTTCCATAAAAAAATGTTTTCACATACCAATATTAGCCAGTCCCAATTCACCAGATCACCCAATTTCAGTGTGTGATGTTTTTTATTTGCCAGTTTTTTTTAAATAATGAACTTACTTTGAACATTAAATATATATTTTCCTTTCAGCTCTTTCAAATGACATTTAATACAATTTTCAACTTGAAAGATACAGAAGATGGTCTTCATGGATAGGACCCCAAAAGAGTGCCTTTTGTCTTGGATTATGCCTTAATGGCTTACTAGGACAGTGTTTGTCTAGTATATGCAAGGCCCTGGGTTCAATCCCCAGCTCCCAAAAGATTAGCAAAAATATAAATATCATTGGCTATGGACATGGACCTAGAAATACCAGTTATTAAATACAATAAAACTTCAGAGGCTGAAGCAGAAGGATTACAAGTTCAAGGCCAGTTAGCATGGACTACACATCAAGACCTTATATCAGTAGAGGTAATAATCTGAGATGAAAACAACGTGTCTGTTGACAAAACACTAAGCATTATAAAGAAAAGAACCATGTTGTAGCAGAAATTTGCCTTCAGTTTTTCTAGAAGTGCTTGATGATATTTGAGCAGGCTATGAAGAAGCTGGCAGAAACTCACACAACAAAAATATTGGCTTCATTTTTATGTAATAAAAGTGTTTCAAACCTATATATTAAATTTTTTCCAGGAAAGTGCACTGAAATTCAATAGAATTTTATTAGCCCCTTTACTAAAACTTTGTTTCAATTCTGATTTTGACACCATAAATTCTAATGAACTCTATGCTTTAAAAAAAATAGCATTATTTTTTGAAGATGAAATTTTAGTTTACACAACAGCCAGTGTACTTCAGAGTGTTCTAAACTGATAGACATTTTAGTCATAGGTAATTCATTTTAAAAGTTTCTTATTAGTCTATATTAGAATAATGGATTTGATTATGGCATTTTCATACATGCGTATAATGTGATTTGATCACCGTTACCCCTCATTACCCTGTTTTTCCTGCCCCCACTGATTTGCTTCTCTTCCATACTAATTCCTTAGTGTCATTTTTCCCCCTCATGGAGGGGCCACTCCTTTTGAAGCTTTCCCACTTCCTCAATGGAGTCTTGACTGGCTAGGTCACATTCATGTATTCTGCAGGTAATCACACTGTTGTGAGTTCATGTGTGGAACTGCTGTCATGTCTGGGAGAAGGCATTCCACTTCTTCCTCCTTCTCCAGTGTTCTCTGAAGAGAGCCTTTGGGGAGCTGGGTGAGATAGATGTCTCATTTTGTGAGCATTCATCTTTCATGGTCAACACTTTAAACAGATAGGAGTCTCTACAGTAACTATATGATCAATCTGTAAATGCAGAGTTCATGATTGGTAAACACATGGATTAATGAAACAAGCATTTAGACACAAAGTGGATGTTCTGTGCCCTGAGTTCAAAATGTATAGAATCACTTAGTAGGATTTTTTTCTAGCAATTATTATTTCCATAGAGGTGCAGACTAATCTCTCTTATATGTCTGCTCACAAGTAAAAAAAATCTTAAATAATCTTCCATCACCATTTTTTTGAAACAGAGGATGTTTTATTTATTGTCATAATAGGCTGATACTAAAATCTCTAACAGCAGTTGCACTCTTAAAACATTTTCAATTATATATTTTAAGGATATATAATACGGTGTATAAAATTTTTATCAAATTGTTAAATGATATAAAAAAGTAGCTATATGTATTTTAACAAACGAAGCATTGCAAATATTGTAATATTTTCTCACATTTGTTTATTTTATGTCATTATTACTTATTGCCACTACTAACTGGCCCTATATTTTTTGTCTTACTAACAATAGCATTTAAGTAATGAAAAAGTCAATATAGAATAATGTATTTCTAAATATGTTGTATCCTGTTCTGCTAGGGCTGTCAACAGTAAAACAGACAAGGTAACTTAAACAATGGGGATTTCTTTTTTTGAGTAAGCTTATTTCATCATAGTTCTGCACACTAGTTCAGGACTCTTTTTGTCCTGCAGGTGGCCACTATTGTTGCTGCTTGCTCATTGGGCTGTCACTGTACATGCTTATGTTCTGTGTCTCTCTGTAGGTACTAATGTCAGATTGCATTAGGGCCCATAATAGGCTCATTAACTTAACTACCTTGTTAAAGGCTTATCTTCATATACAGTCAGTTTCTGTATTGTTGGAGATTAGTGCTTCAATATGCTTCCAGTCCTAGCATATGAGAACCAGACACATGGTTCTGTGGGAGGAAAGAAAGACAGACATGTAGAAGCAGAGTACAGAGTGCTGTCATGCTGTTGGGGGACTTATGTACAGACCCATGGGCAATGAAGTCAGCGAAATTCCCTTGTGACTTAGGTTAGAGGAAGGTGGCTTTTGGAGCAGGCAGGACAAAATCACTTCATCTTAGTGGGAAAATATCTGGTTTACGTCAAGATAATTTCAAAGATGTCAGCACATTCTTGGCTTTGATGGCACCAGGGTCCAGTCATAAAACTACACACCAATCAAATTATTTGGTTTATTTATACTATGCTGCAAAGCATACCAGAGTTACTCAGGGGTAGCATAGTGGTCACTGCTCAAGATGGTTACAGTTAGGTCAAGCTGGATGCCATTTGTAATAGATGTAAATTGGCAGGGATGGAGGGGATACCAAAATTTAGTCATTAACAAGTACCATTTTTTTTTATTTTTGTCTTACAGTAACAGTGCTTACATGTAGTTGAATTGTGGTAGTTTATTATTTTGTCTCCCTTCTTTCCTTTCCTGTGTCATTTAGTTAGAATTAACCTTGTAAACTTATAACAACCTAACTTGAATATGTAGTATACAAACACTTTTCCTTTACATCTCCAAGTTACCCTCTTTTTTCAGTTACTGTTAATGATTACATCTTCATATATTGTCTGCCCATACAATATATAACTTTGTAATGATTAATTAATATAGTTTAGTAATGATTATCTCCTAAATTCCCCTTTAAGTCATTTATAAATATAAAAGGAATTACAGTGCGATGAAGTTGTACTAGGAAGACCTTTACACACTTGTGTTTATCACATCCCCATAGGCAGAATATGGAATAAAACCAAATATCCTTCAGGGAATGAGTGGATATATTTACACAATGGAGTACCATTCATTTCTAAAAAGAAAGAAACCTTGTGATTTTGGAAGCAGCATTAGGTTAAGTGAAACAATCCAGACACAAAGACAAAGACCACATGTTTTCATTAAGTTGTGGGAACCAAGCCATCAGCCCTACAGAAGAATGGACTGGAATACTGTGATTCTCCAGAGCCTGAGGAGAGGGGCAGTGGGGAGGGAGGGAGGACTGAAGTTTGGTAAGGAACACCCAAACAGTGGAAGAACTGTTCCAGGTTCTTAAAGCAGCCTATAATGTATTCTGAAATGAAGATCAGCACTCAGGAGGTTGAGGCAGATGTATCATGGCTTCAGGGTCAGCCTGGAATATATACCAACACCCTACCTCAGCACTCCTCCTTTTCCAACTATGCACCAATACATTTGTGAGCTGTTGTGTTCCACATGTTCCACAATGTTGGGTTTATATTTGCTTATGTAATTGCCTCTACCAAGGCCCTATATTATTAATATGGGTTCTGGCTGCTATCCTTTCATTGTAGCTTGAAGGACCTCTTAACAATTTCTATTGTATTATCCATTTTTGTGGTTTGTTTGGGGGTTTTTGTTTTGTGTTTATTTGTTTGTTTTGAGACAAGGCCTCACAGCCCTGGATGGCCTGAAACTCACTTGGGTAGACCAGGCTGGCCTCAAACTCAGCTCTGTCAGCCTCTGATTCCTGAGTGCTAGGATTAAAGGCATAAACCACCATGCCTGGCTGGTCTGTTAATAGCAAACTTTTTTAATGTCTGCTTTTTTGGAGGATGTTTACTTTCTACTACAGTTTTCTTTGTGTGTATGTAAATAAATTTTCCTTAAATGATTATGTTAACATGAAATGATACAAGCATTCAAAATAAAATGTCTAACTCATAGTAATATTTTGTGCCTTGGTATGCTTACAAACATGAAAAGGTGAAATGAAAATCTTTAGGCTCAGTCTCTACAAATACCCTCAAAGGAATTCAGTTGTAACTTACCTTTTGTTATATGTCAGCCAGTTCCTTCTGATCTCTATGAATTCTAATGAGGATCTGTTTTATTTTGCTTCTGTGGTACTGTAGACCAAATTTAGGAGTCCAGGCTTAACTGGTGTTCTACCACTGAGTGACTGATCCTCTGACTCCCCTCTCTTCCCTTTTCTTTCCTTTTTGAAACAGGCCCTCACCTGGTACCCTAGTTGGCCTTGAACTTGGGTTGATCCCCCTAGCCCCAGCCTCCCACATGCTGGGATAACAATGTGACCTATTCTGCCCATCTTGGTTCTTTTCTTCCATGTTTTAGGTTTCAGTGATAACGCCTTCATGCTTTGGTACCTTTTTGCCTGATTGTTGATGCTAAGGTATTTCTATTATCACACAGTTCACGTACTTTTAAGCTTCATATGAATTGATTTCTTGACTTTTTTTAGGTGTTATTTTTGTGTGCATTTTGGGTATTCGTTAAATATTTTTAAACTGTTCTTATTCTTTGTGAATTATAATATAATCTGCATATAATCATTGAAATTGGTCCTCTGTTATGAAGTTTCAATATAGAGGCTATGTGGATTTTTATGAGTATTCAGTAGTGAAGAATAAGAATTTTTATGTTATTTCAGTAGCTACCATTTTTCTAAAAGTAGTAAAAATTTCCTTCCTAATTAAGCAAAGATCTTTGGGTAAAATTATACTTCTTTCTTTTTCTATAATGGCAATCATTTCATCAAAACTATAAAATGTGACTAAGATCCTATCAAATGGCCCTCTCTCCACAGTTTTTCTTTAGTAGCAGAAATGAACACTATGTTCCTAATTATAGCTTTTATTTCATAATCACATATTTACAACTGCCAGTGGTGGATCTGAATTTTCTTCATATAAGATTAAACACTTAGGTTGGTTTCTTCATCAACTATTATTGTACACTTAAGCCTGTCTTAATGATTTCTGGCTTAGCCTTATACACCTTAGTCAAAAGGTTGAGAAACGATGTGACTTGGTTTTATACTGACTAATTTTTTTGTTTCTTATCTCTCAGATAAGCTTCCAATTTTACACTTAATCTGTAGTAAAATTTTTACAACTTTTCTGTTTTGTGTTAATTAAATTTTGAGAGAACTGCCTATTGTTGTTTTAATACAGATTATCATCCAATGTTCGTTCCAGTTTTGAGAACTTTAAATTTTTCTAAACCCTATATGCACTGATTGTCTAAAAACTATGTTTTCAAAGTTATGTTTGAATAAAATAGAAACATTGAACTAAAATTCATAGCACTGATATTTCAAGTTGTTAAGCCTTTCCCTTTGAGTAACTGCATTCAGAAGTGAAAACACTTTTGATTGTTGACTTTTTTTTTTATTTTTTATGAGACACATCTCTGGGAATGTGCAGCCAGTCTAGACTACTTACATTTTAAAAGAAAAAAATGACATTGGAGTGATCAAAGAGAATTCTCTGTTCTAATGCCTTACACCTGGAGCAGTTGTTAGACGCGTCAGTAGCACAACTGCATTTATAAATATCAGAGCAGGATGTGGCAGATGGTGATACAACACAGCCCTGTCAGATCCTGTCAGGAAGGAGGAGGTGCCTGTCAATGCCAAATCAAGGAGTCAGGAGTTTTCAGTAGCATGTGTCCTACTAACTATACAAGTGACCGCTCCAATTGTGAGTTCTCCTTGTGGTTGTAAACCGCTCAGTAGGAAGTAACACTCCTTTCTCCAGTGACCTTTTCCTTGTGGAACTGGGTTGTTAGATTTTAGTAATTAAAGTCATGAAAACTGTTGTCCTCTCTCAGATTTTTGTTTGTAAATGGTGTTACTTTGTATCAGATTTAATCTAAAATAACTCTAGCATTTCATCTCCTTTTTTCTCCATTTCTCCCATTTTATTTTTTAATTCCTGCTTGCCTTTTAAAAACTTGCATGCTTTCCCCCCAGGCTGTTTTACCATGATTACTGAAGACACATTTGACTCTGTCTCAGCAGCTGTGCTTTTATTCTAAAGTTGTGTAGGATAAAACTACATTTCTCAGTTATCCACTTACAGAAAGGCACACATCTGCCTTTTGTGAGCCTTTCTGTGGTTGCACCCCAACATGTGACATTAAATGTGAATACTATTTCAGTTTGTATCCCTGTTGCCTCAGTGCGAAGCAGAAAGCTTTAATTAGAAAGAAGTTTTATAAGTGACACCTTTTTGTCACCAGTGGATCTTAATCCTGTCATTCTGTTTTGGAATTTGAATTCAGAAGCTTTAAAGGGAAAACAACAACACAGAAACCAAACTTTACTTATTTAAAAAGAACATTGAACTCATTTTTTTTCTGACAAGTCTCATTTGTTAGTGATTGAACAAGGATAGTCTTTGCCAACTCATTTGTGCAGCACTTGTTGTCTGCCCTGTTTTTAAAGAAAAGCTGAAGCTCTACACCTAGTGTTTCTCTCCTCCAAATCCAATTCCCTAGTCTTATCCCTAGCTCTGCAGAGGACCACCCGCTCATCCTCCATTCCCCCTCAGCACCCACCTCCAGTGGACCTCACATGTCTTCCTCTCCTAACCTCCCTCCCTCATAACTCATTGCTTTATCCCAGACCCCAACTCTAGTTGTCAATCCCTGGGAATCTGCAGGTCACTGCAGCCAGGGAATCGGGGAGGCTAACTACAGATCTTCATCTCTCCTGGCAGAAAACATCCAGGAAATCTAGGATACTATGTAAAGGCTAAAGATAGGAATAATAGGAATAGAGAAAGGAGAAGAAACCCAAGTCAAAGGTACAGAAAATATTTTCAATAAAATCACAGAGGAAAATTTCACTAACCTAAAGAAGGGCATGCCTATTAAGGTACAAGAAGCTTACAAATAGACTGGGCCAGGAAAGAAAGTACCCACATAATAATCAAAACACTAAATGTCCACAATAAAGAAAGAACTTGATGGGCAGTGGTGGTGCACTCCTTTAATCCCAGCACTTGGGAGACAGGGCCAGGCGGATCTCTGTGAGTTCGAGGCCAGCCTGGTCTACAGAGCGAGATCCAGGACAGGCACCAAAACTACACAGAGAAACCCTGTCTTGAAAACAAACAAACAAACAAAAAAAAGAACATTAAAATCTACAAGGGAAAAAGACCAAGTCACATGAAGTCAGACCAATTGGAATAACGCCTAATTTCTAAATGGGGACTCAAAAAGCCAGGAAGAGCCTGGACAATGTTCTACAGACTCTTAAGAGAACAAAGATGCCAGTCAGAGAATAAATAATCCCGTACTAGCAAATCAAAAGACAAACAACAGACACACACACACACACACACACACACACACACACACACACACACCACAACAAAAAACAGGAATCAACAAATACTGCTCATTTGTCTCTGTCAACACCAATGATCCAATTTCCCAATAAAAAGACACAGACAGAATGGATTCAAAAACAGTATCCATCTTTCTATTGCATCCAAGAAACATCCCTTACTATCAAGGATAGACATCATCTGAGAGTAAAAGAATTACAAACAAATGGACCCAAAAAGTGAGCTGGTGTAGTTATTTCAATATCTGACAAAGTAGTCTTTAAACCAAAACTAATCAGAAGAGATAGGGAAGGACGTCATAGTCTTCAAAGGAAAAATCCAACAAGAGGACATTGTAATTCTTACCGTATACGCACCAAACATAAGGGCACCCAAACTCAGTAAAGAAACACTACTATAGCTTAGTCCATATTAAACCTCACACACTGATAAGTGGGCGACTTCAATAGACAGGTAATCCAGACAATAATTAAACAGAGAATTGTTGGAGCTAAATTATGTTAGAAACCAAAAAGACTTAACAGATATTTATAAAACATTTCACCCAAACAGAAAAGAGTATACCTTCCTTTCAGCACCTCATGGCAGTTTTTCCAAATCCCTTCTCTCAGGTCTAGGGAACACTGCAGAAAAGGGGGCAGAAAAAGTGTAAGAGCCAGAGGGGGTGGAGGACACCAAGCAAACAAGGCCCTCTAAATTAAAATGATTAAAGCACACACAAACTCACAGAGACTGGGGCAGCATGCACAGGGCCTGCACTCGTCTATACCAGGGCATCTGCCCACATAGTATGGCTTCCTGAGCGTGTAAACAAGTGGGTCTCAGAGTCTTGTACCTTCTCTTGGACGCTTCCCATTCTGTTTATTTGTCCAATTCCATTGTGTTTTTTTTTTTGGTTTTAACTGATTTTATTTTATTGTTTTTCCTTTGAAGCCTGTTTGTTTTCTAATGAGAGACAGAAAGGGAATGGTTTCAAATGTCCTTTCAGTTAATCAAAGTCTCTATGCCAATGTGGAGACCCAAATAATTGTTATTAGTACTGAAAAGCATACAGAGTGTAATGTAGCTCAATAATAATCAAAGATGTAGATTTCATAGAATCCGCTAACCCAGTGAAGACTATTCTAAACAATGCCTAGACGTCTCCTCTAATGACATTACCACTTTTTTTTTTTTTTTGGTCAATCTCACAAACTTTCAATTGTTTTACATACTTTCTGACTTCACATGGTGTGTTGTTAGAATTGAATGACATAATTATGAACCGCATAAGAGTTCAGTAAATTTTAGGTGGTGTCATTGCATAGGAAAAGTGTACCTGGCACTGTCTTGATTGAATTGTAAGCCTGGCAGTTTGATGATGATGTGTGTGTTAAACTGATAAGAATAGACATGACATGATGTTTGATCTTAGCCAACAGGCTGTGAAGTAGTGATAGTCTGTTAATGAACACAATATCCCAGCCTTTTGTTTTAACTATTCATCTCAAAAAATTCTCTCAAAAATCTAAAATAGTAATTAAGCTTTAAAGTGTTCCATCATAATTATTTGAGCATTACAAAGTTCAAAAACTGTAATCCTTTCCCAAACTCTCAGATAGTTTATTTGCTTAATTATAACCTTGTTTTAGACAGTGCCATGAAAATACACTGATATCTGTTACTGTTGGAATATTTATTATTATTCACAGATAGTTACTGCTTAAATTCAAAAATAAATTAATAAAAAGTCTATTCCTGTGTGTATGGGTTATTTTTCATACAAAAATGTAGCTTGTGTATGTTACACACTTCATATAGGGCTTACATACAGATTATTTTTAAATCTAATGTCCTCCAAATTATTAAATTTCTTTGTGAAAACAAAACCAATAATTTTATAAGGAGATAATAATCCCTAGTAATTTAATGTAAAGCAGTTTAGTGTTTATCTTCTGTAATACAGTCTTAATTCCAGGATATGTATTCCGTAGTTTTTGTTACATTTCTTATATTTTCTAATCAGCAATTAAGCTAAGCAAGCATCATATAAAGCCCCAGGCATGTTGTCAAAAATAGGAAGCCTTACTGTGTAGCAAAAGCCTTTCTCAAAATTCAAACACCAGAAACAACAAAATTATATGATCAAAAGATAGGATTTCAATAAACTGAGCTTACAGACTTTGGTTGTCTTGTTGTTTATTTCTAATACACAGTCTTTCCTGTTGCCCTGGCATCTTAGTTACTTTTCTAGTGTTGTGATAGAACATCATAACCAAAGACACTTACAGAAGGAAGCATTTAATTGGCTTATCCAAGTTCAGTAGGACAGGAGTCAACCACCATCAGCACGGAGCATGGCAGCAGGTAAGCATGCTGAACTCTTACATCCTAACCATTGACAGGAAACAGAGAGCCACTAGGGATGATGGGAGGGTTTTGAAGCCTCAGTGCTACCTGGTGGCACACCACCAACGAGGCCATCCTTCCTAGTCCTTCCCCAAACAGTTCCACCAATGAGGACCACATATTCAGATGTGCCTATGGTGACCATTCTCATTCAGACAACTACAAATGGCTATCCTGAAACTTGGGCTTATATCCCGTAGCCTCCCAAGTGCTTGACACATGCCATGATACCTTACTTAAATTTAAAGGTGTTGATAGGCTATTATGCTAGCTAGTTTTATGTCAACTTGACACAAACTGTAGTCATCTGAGAGGAGGAAACCTTAATTGAGGAAATGCCTCCACAAGATCAGGCTGTAGAGCATTTTCTTAATTAGTGATCAATGGGGGAAGGCCCAGACCTTTGTGGGTGGTGCCATCCCTTGGCTGGTGGTCCTGGGTTCTATAAGAAAGCAGAATGAGCAAGTCATGAGAAGCAAGCCAGTAAGCAGTAACCCTTGGTGGCCCCTGCATCAATAAGCTCCTGCCTCCAGGTTCCTGCTCTATTTGAGTTTCTGTCCTGACTTCCGTCAGTGATGGACAACTATGTGGAAGAATAAACCAAATAAACCCCTTTCTCCCAAGTTGGATTTGGTCATTGCGTTTTAGCATAGGACAGCCATATTTGCAATTCAACGATCAAGAAAATTTCATTCTATAAATATAGTAAGTATTGTTTGGTTTGCTCATCAGGAAAGGCTGTTGTTATAGATAGAAGTGCGGAGGAAAACAGAGGCAACAGGAGAAGATTGCTTGTTTCAAATTGACATTCCTTAAGGGTTAAGGCAGAGAAGCCTTCTTATTGTACTGACTCAAGTGTCTGGAATCTTCTGGCACCTACCTCCCAGGTTTTGGAAACTAGCCCATTTCATAGTCCTATTTGATTGCCTTGCGGTAACATGCATGACTGCATTCTACTTTGGTTTGGTCTCTTGGGTATTATGCAAGAGACTATTCCAAAACTTTAGCCTCCTAAATGAGGAAATAGTTAGCTCCCCATAGGCCATAATGGAAAAGGCCCATGGTAAAACTATAGGCTGGTCATAGTTTAGCTAACACCCAGCAGGACGCCAGCCAAGGTTGTAACTACTACCCTGGACAAGATTAACCAAGGAGCTATGGTCAGCAGGTAACAGAGCAAATAAAAATGGGCAAGGGGACTTGAATGCATAGCCACCCTTCTAAATGAGTGGTGAGTGCAAAAACAGCATGTGATCATCTGCTAGGTTGTTCCAGCAGTGTTGAACTATGCACAGAGCATGTGGACCCCATTTGACTCATTCTACAGTATGCCCAGAGAAGCAACCACTCTCAATAGAGACTATCTCAGTCTTTGTCCAGTTTCTGCCTAAATCTTATTAAAAGCCTCTAGACATGTAGCTGACCAGTTTTTCCCTATCTTGGGATCTCTTGTACTCTGAAGAGTCCCTCTCACTTTTCCCAGATTTCTTGCTTTTCTTTAATTTTCCTTATTCTGCTTTTTTGTTTTGCTCAGTTCCTCCTTATCTGCATCTTTATTTCTCAACAAATGAGATAAAGAACTTGGCAGCCATTGTCTCAGATTGGCTTTTGTGACTTGATTGTCTAACTCGTTGGTCCCTGGGTCATGCCCATTTGGACCCAGCAAAGTCCTCAGAGTTCTCAAAGATTATGAATTACAATGAACTTTGTCAAGCATACTCCATGAACATTTAAAGCAATCTAGTCAGTATATAGAAGTAACCTACATGGTACTCTTAGTGTTAAGTTTTGATTCTATGGCTTGTGTTATGTTCCTCTACCTTACTTTTTGTACAGACATTTTCTTTATTCAGTTTTTACAATGCTCACATAATAATTTGTAACAAGCAAAGCACTAAAGATGTAGAATTCAGAAGGAAACATCTAATTTCCAGTTCTTAGTTCTACTTACTTATTGCATTTAATTATTATGTTTTTTAGACAAAGGGTTTTTAAAGTATTGCTAAGCTGGCCCCAAACACTTGGGCACGAGTGACCCTTGTACCTCCATTTCCTAAGTAACCAAGACTCAGAGTCGTATACCACTCTGCCTGCCTTAACCTTAAAGTCTTTATTTTTTTTTTTAAAAAAAAATCATTATTTTTGTTGTTGCTATTGTGATAGCTTCTCTCTTTGTAGCTTTGACTGGTCTGGAACTCCCTCCACAGTCTAGGATGGCCTCATACTCACAGAGACCCTCTGGCTTTGGAAGAAACATCAGTCTAGGGAGAGAAGTCATTTTGCTGTTGGGCTCTTGTACAGTTTATTCAACATGCCATCTAAGAAGTTGAAGGTGACTTCAACTTCACACTCAGAATTATCTGTCATTTGATTTTGTATTGTTATATGTGAGTCTGTGATTACATAATGTCTTGTATTTTAAATGTGTTTTTAAGGAAGACATTTTGCTTTGTGTTTTACAATAAGTCTGTGTCATATAGTTGACCAAATTCAACATCTGGAAAATAATGTATGAGTAATATTTCAAACATGGAACACGAACTGAGTACAGGAGTCTTCGGCGTTTTGTGCCTAGTTCTGATAACCATGTCTTTTGAGGTATTTAGGAAATGTCTTACTTGCTGCATATGACTTTGGGCCATTTTCTTGCCTTTCTTGTGCATTAGTTTTCTTTTCCTTTCTTTTTTGTGTGTATATTGTAAAGTGAAGTGAAGAGAAAATTCTGTGTAATTGTAGTTCTCGTATGGTCCATGGACACTGTTATAAAAGATGTTAGATTTCATCTTCACCATCATCATTAGTTTGTAGTTCTACAATTTTTTAAAATGTTTATGTATGATGCATTTTGAATTGAACTTGAGGGAGCTAGTCTTAACGCAGCTCTAAGTTGGTAATCTTGGAGGTCTTTTACCCAGGAATTGTGGCTCACTCTTATAATCTCACCATCTCTGAGGCTGATGCAGGAAGATCATTTTGAGTTTGAGTCTGGCCTCAACCACACAGTGAGTTCCAGGCCTGCCTGGTCTAAGAGTGGGACTCTGGGCTGGGGGGAAGGGGAGGGGGTGGGAGGGGGGAGAACAAGGGAATCCGTGGCTGATATGTAGAACTGAATGGTCTTGTAAAATAAAAAAAAAATAAAAAAAAAAACCAAAAAATTAAAAAAGAAAAGAAACATTATGAAACGAAGTAATTTGTTATTCCTTAAGTTGATGCTCTACTTACTTGGAAAGAATCAGTATTCTGGTATCATAGTGCCATGTGTTCCATTTTCCAGATCTCATAGCATGGTTTCATTTTAGATGTCCATAAAGGTTGATCTTAGATAGAGGTGTATGTTGTCGACTTATAAATAAAGATCTGCTATTCTGTAACATGCCCTGTACAAAATATTCGTCTCTAAAACAAGTAAAAAAAATAAAATTCTACAGAATCTTTGAATCTAATTTTATAAAACTATTTTATTTATGTATTCTAAAATGTATTGTGAACATTTAAAATAAATTCTCTGATGTGTCTTTTTATAAGATGGACACTATAGCTCATGAATACTGGATAGGCTTTATGACTCCTAGCAAGGAGAGTGTTTAACAAAGATTGTGTGCTATTGCTGGAAGCCATTGTTGTTCTCACATTATTATTTTGGAACATAGGTAATGAAGTCAGCTCATATGTCACAAGGGCTCTCATTCAGCCTGTGAAGAGATCCTTAGGTGGAAGAGTAGAGCCGTCCACTAGTAATTAACAACAACATGCCAGGGAACATGAATGAACCAGCTGCAGTTAAACTTGTAGGTAGTTGGAGTCTGTGCCAGCTCACTGGCCTAGAGAAGTAAGTTAAACTATAACTGTTCCACCGAGTCATCAGCAGATCATTATACCACAAAAGCCATATAGTATAATGTGTCTTGTTTTCAACCAGAGTGTTTTACAATGACAGGTGACTAATAATGTGTATAAAGGGAAATTCACAATTTATAAAATCTCTATAACTTTATTTACCTTTCGTTAGATTTGAGCCCCTGTGTTAGTTACTTTTCTATTAGATGTGAGCCCTGTGTTAGTTACTTTTCTATTAGATGTAAGTCCTGTGTTAGTTACTTTTCTATTAGATGTAAGTCCTGTGTTAGTTATTTTTCTATTAGATGTGAGTCCTGTGTTAGTTACTTTTCTATTAGATG
>CABHPR010116868.1:0-17564 GCA_902168415.1 Peromyscus melanophrys
GATGCTGTGGCAAATTGTGCTGTCCCTTTAGTTCCCAGGGCATTTTTTGTCTTATAAGTGACATGGCAGAAGGGGGAGATGCTTAACAGGATGGGGAAACATTTAAGCCAATGAGAAGACCGAGGGGAGGAAAAGAATTAAAAGTGGATATGATCAAGGTGCGTGCTGTAATGAAATGCCTTATACTGTACAGTTAATATTAACCAGTGAAAGGGGTTTTTGTTGTTGTTTTGTGTTTCGAGACCGAGTTTCTCTGTGTAGCAGCCTTGGCCATTCTAGAACTCGCTCTGTAGACCAGGCTGGCCATGAACTCACAGAGATCCGCCTGCCTCTGCCTCCCCAGTGCTGGGATTAAAGGTGTGTGCTGTCATCATCTGGCTACAAACAGAAGTTTTAAGATAGGAAAAAAAATTAAAATGTGAAAGGAAGTCAATAGTTAAGAACAGAAAAATGTGTAATTAAAAAAAAAAAACTAAACTGAGGTAAAAGCACAAATTAGACTTCAGACCAGATTCTATAACTCAAAATATAAATCAAACCTCACAAACCCAAACCAGTGAATCGGGGAACACTCACCATGTTCATTCAGTTCAGAACAGAACACCAGTGTCTTTCAGATGAACAAAACCCACCTCTGTCAGAACTGGAGAAAGTCCAGCTGCTTGCCCGTCAACCAACAGCTTCTCCTCAGTGTAAGGACCAGCTCCACCCCAGCCCGTGCCTGACATGGGTGGACAGCTCTCAGTCCTGACAAATGGCTCCTTGTGAGGTCACACATGGTCACATGGTGGTCATTAACCACAGCTGGTCACAACCCATAATGACTCTCTAGCTCTTTTCTCGTGGCTGTTCCCTAACCCTGGAGAAGAAGCAACTTAAGAAAAAGGGTTGATTTGGGCCTGGGCTTTCAGAAGATGGAGAAGACCGGGCTCAGCAGGAGTGTGAGGAACTGCTTTCACTGTATGGACAATTTCCTGGGCCTCCCAGGGCCCAAACACCTCCAGGGTTCCCTAACTTCTCAAAACTCTGTTGCCTAAGCAGACAGTCTGAGTTAGGGTTCTATTGCTATGGTAAAACTATCCAGCACAGGGAGCGAAGGTTCATGAGACAATGTAGGACATTTCACATTCACTCCATATCAAAGACCTTTCCCACTTTATAATAATGAGAGCAACCATCACAGTGATGATAAGTGTCTGGAGGCTTTGTGCTTCCGTGGATGATACACACTGGCACCTGCTGGGGAGTGGACCTATGCTTCAGTGCCCTTAGGACTTAGACCCTAAAATCTGTAACATTTGGCTTTTACACACGTCGTCATGTCTACACTAGGGTATTCAAATCCCTTTGCTTTAAGCTGTGAGTTTTAAAGGAGGGGGGCCTCTCACTGATACTGTGGGTGCTTAACAAAATGCTGTTTCCAAGATATCCTGAGCGTGTGATGAACATGTATCAGCCCCAGAGGGAGACAAATGCATCACAACTTCCCTGCGACCCTCATCAGAAACCTGGATTCCTAAAGACAGTGTTGATGTGCTCAAAAGGATCAAGAAAAACCTGTGAGTCCAGAGACCCACAGACACAAGACGTCCTTCCTGTGGTCACTGGAGATAGATCCCATCTTCTTGTTCTCTAACAAAATGCCTTGTTTTGAGTCGTTTACAAACCTCAGAAATTGACTTCTTGTACTAAAGGAACTTGGCCAGTTAATGCTAAGGTGCCAAGAGCTGCGGGGTGGAAGGAAGGCTACTCTCTCTCTAACACGCACTCTTGTTGCCCTCATATCTGAGGGAAGGACTGAACCCAGCCCTTAGAGCTCTTTTCTAAAGGCAACACCTTTCATCATGATGGTGAACCCCAAGGCCTTATCACCTAGATGGCCTACCTCTTAGTACTGTTGCATTGGGGTTGAAGTTTCAACAGGGATCTCAAGAGACACATGCTCACACCGGATAGTACAAGCTAGAGCTGGCTCCCCCTAGTCTTTCCAGTTTGGCTGCACAGAAGGCAGGAACTCATAGAAGGTGAGAAGGCATCCAGTAAAGGAGAGGACATGGCAATGATCAGTTTTTGTGCTCTTCAGGGGTGAGGTCAGCAGTTCACAGTGTGGGATTAGGTGGTGTGACTTTCCTTCAGAATACCGTCACTATCACTCTAAGGTTTTAGTAACCCTGAGAAGCTATTTGCGATTTTACAGAGCCTGAAGTGCTTGATGCATAACCTATCTACATTCCTCCACCAATGAATTTAAAAAATTGTCTCTGCAGGTATTTCACAGCCACTAAACTGCAAAGCAAACATTACTCCAGGCAGTAGGGTGTGGTGGGGTGGGGTGGGAGGCAGCCCTGGGTACATGTGTGTAGCGCGGGTGAAGTCCTGAGTGAAGGTGTATTGTTGATATGAACACAGCCACGTCAAGGACCCAGTGCCTCAGACCCACAGGACGGCAAAGCCTGCCCTGGATGGGTGAGGCTCCGGAGGATGCGAAAGCCCGACATTATGTACAGCTTCTTCTCAGAGGACTGCAGGCCGAGACAGCTCCCCTTCTGAGGTCTCCTCCTGAGACCAGCTAACCCCTCCTGTGCTGTACATAATAAGGCTCCTCGGTTGTGTAGGTAGTACTGCTCGGTCAGCGTGAGCCCAGCCCACCTGATCCCAGTCTGTCTGTCCCGTTTCCTCTTTCCGATCCCAATAAGATCAAGTCCCAGCTGTGTGGCACTTGTGAATGACCTACTCACTGGCAAGTAGGTAAGAAATGACCCTGGGGTCAACCAGAGCTCTCTAAAGCTGTCAGCCTAAGTTTATAGTAATGACAGGGGCCGTGATGGTACAACTCAGTGGAAGAGTGCTTGCCAGGGTGGGACAAGGCCCTAGATGAGTGGTTCTCAACCTTCCTAAAGCTGTGACCCTTTAATACAGTTCCTCATGTTGTGGTGACCCCCAAACCATACAATAATTTTCATTGTTCCTTCATAACTGTAATTTTGCTGCTGCTATGAATTGTCATGTAAATATCTGATATGCAGGATATCTGATATGCAACCCCTGTGAAATGGTAGTTTGACCCCCAAAGGGGTCATGACCCACAGGTTGTCCTAGATCCAAGAAAGAAAGAAATGCAAACAGTCTAAATGCTAGAAACATAGATATAAAATCCAACAAGCCTTTCTTGCCAAAGACAAAGAAAGTGAATCAAACCATTACAGAGGAGACTGAGTTTATTGGACATGTGTTTACTAAGTCCTTGCTATGTGCCAGGCATTGGGTTAGGTGCTGGGAACATGTTGCATTGATCAAAAATGTACAGAATCCCTGTCTTCGTTGTACTTAACACTCTAGACATCATAGGCTACAAGACAATAAACATAATAAATAAGGAAATGACATTGTAAGTTAGAAGAGGCAGAAAATACTAAATAAAATAAAACAGAGCCATGGTGGGAGGGAATGGCAGGTCTTTCTGGACACTTTCCAAAATGATTAAAGGAAAAATATCAACTTCTTTCTTGGAAAGTCTGTACATCTGAACACGATGAAACAAAACATTTCCGGGTCTGTGATGCTTGTGGGGTTCTAGCAAGGAATTAAATAAGTTTGAAAGACGGGGAGGTGGAAGCAAAAACTAGGACAGGTAACTTTTGCAAAACAGGCGCTAAGTGCAGAGTTCTGGAGGAAGTGGCATCTGCACCCTGCGGCATAGAACCTTCCACAGTTCTAGCAAATTCCACAAGTCCGGCCGCACTACCAACCAGTTGCTCTCAAGGGTCCGGGTGGCTAAAGGAAGGCTGGCTTTGGCAGACAACGTGGCAGAACTCTTACCAGCTTTGAGATCTTTTCATTTCCAATCTCTTTCAAGAATACAGCCCGCTGTTCTCTGTCGTTGCTAATCATGAACGATTAAAAGGAATACGGACGGAAGGGGTTGCCCGCGCTTCCCATCCCGTCTCTCTTCTCAACCTGTTCACCACACACGCAGGTACTGCACAGCGCTAGGCTTTGCTCTGCCCACACAGTTAGCAGAAGCTAATGCTGAACTACCAGGAAGATTTCTGTCCTTTGATTTAACTTCCAATTTCAATGCCAGAAAAGCAACCCAAACTACATGGCCAGTTTTATTCTCTGTATAATTAGGTTCTCCAAGTAAGAAGTAAAAAATAGAGAATAATGGTGGTGTCATCTTCAACAAGAAAGTCATTGATTTAGAAAGTCCAGGTTGTAGGGCCAGGAAAAAGGCGTGTCCACCATGGGACACTTCTACACTGATCACCTTGACAGCAGCCCTTTCTAGAGGTAATAATGTCATTAGGTTGTTGTAATTGTTCAGTCTTGGGTTAACACCTGGAAACTGTTGAGATGATATGTATCTCTGTTTCTTGCTGCTAGGGTTTCAGGGTGCCTCTTTACGGCATCTGTCACCAATGGGTTTTGCAAACCTCCTCCTTTCAAATCAAGAAGTATACATAAAGTGCAGATAAGAGTCACTCCTTGGCTCCCGGGATCTTGTCTCAACAGTCGTACCCCCAAATCTATCAGTTAAACCGCTGGCCAATAAGGATGTCGGCAGGTATTTCTAGAGTTAGCTGATGAGTTCATCTGGCAAAGAGAGTGTCTGAAGGTCAACAGTCCTGGCGAGAAAACATGAAGTACCACAAACAAGACAGGGATGTGAATGGTGGAGGCAGTAGGGGATTTTATAGACTCTTTGGCTCTTGACTCTTAAAATTTCAGGAACCATTACTAAATGAATGGGGCCAGCGGATTTCACACCACAGTCAGTCTTCGGTTTTCCCTGGTTTGGTGACAGGAAAGAAAAAAAAAAAGAAGTTAGGAAGGGAAGTCAAATTTAATGAATTATGTCACCAAGTCTCTCTCTCTCACACACACACACTCCCCCCTCTTACACACACACACACACACACACACACACACACACACACACACACTCCCCGCCCCACACTCCTCTATTAAACAACGTCCTATTTTATAAAGCAAATTGAGATTCCTGATAGAACTTTGCAAAGGTGTCTTCCTTGGCATTTGATAGGTATAGAGGTCAAACAGGTCATGAGTTAGGCAAAGTTACACCCATTTATTCATGCAAACACACATTTATTTATTTGGCAGTGCAGAAAATTGCACCCAGGACATTCTGTGTGTTAGACAGACAGGCTCTCGACCTCCGAGCTACATCTCCAGCTCTTACTGTAAGGTGCTTAGGTGTGCAGTCACCAGAAAGAAGGATACAGACACAGCATTTCCTGCATTCAGAGGGCCAGGAATCTACCTTTTCATAAACCAGCCTGGCAGAGGTACTACTTCTGTGCAACTTTTTGGGGAGGCAGGACATGGGGGAGTCGGAGACCTGGTCTTAGTATAGAGATCAGGCTGACCTCAAACTCATGATCCTCCTGCCTCAGCCTCTAAAGTGCTAGTTCTGAGAAGTGTGGTTTATAAATGCTGGCTGGAGGTGACCGGAATGATGTTGTCACATGGGTTTGCTAAGAGCGCGCTTTATATATACTTATATTTTATACTGAGTCAAATCCCACATCAACGTAAATTAGCTTCTGGAACTAGGATCCACTATATATTCTGTATAAATGCCAAATTCATGGACAAAATTTTATATTGCACATGACTGATTAATATTCACAATAAGCTACTTTCATCTATTATAAACCATCACATGATCAGTGAGCATCCTGAGGGGGAATGCCCCTTGCATTTCCTTCTGATTTTTTTAAGAGCATAAAAGCCAAGGTTTCAGATATCATTATATATGAAGCTGAATTAGAACTGAGGTTAAACAGTGTATTGTAATATATAAAACACTGAAGTCACAGAAAATCATCAGACACATACTAGTTAAATTCCTGAATTTCTTTTTGGCTTCCGCCCTCTCTTCAGCATCAAAGTACCAGACAGTCATAGCGTACCTGTGAAAGACAAGCACATGCTATTATATTAGAGAACACCGAAGTCTTTACGTTTACTCTGTGACGCTCACGTTAGAATCATTTGTAAACCACCTCTTATCAGAAGTCCACTCCCACTTTCATTTAAAATCATTTCCTTTGGGTTCAAGTCTGTACAAATGGCCTGTAACACATGAGTTCTGGGCACGTGCCAGGCATTGGAACTTCAGTGACGCTCTCACTAGATCCTGCCTCTCGAAGCTCTCAGGCTCCAGTGGGAAGGACGCAGTGGAGAAACGCCATCCGCACAGCAGACTTGTCTGAAAAGAACGGAGGCTGAAGACACGGGAAGGGAACAGAAGGGGAGATGACAAGTCACAGAATCTTTCTAACTCGAGGCCTGCTCTCTTTAGTTTTAAACATTGGTGAAAAGACACAGTTCAGTACTGATGTCTTTGCGCTTTCCATTGTCCCCTGTTACTTGCTTTATCCTATCCACAGGACAGACAGTAACTAGAGCTAGCTCATGCTTGGATTTTTAAAACTTTTATATTTATTGTTAGCCATAATAATGTCCATTAAAATTTTCAGTAAAAACCCCAAGAGCCTCTAACCACTTTTGCTGATATTTGCCCTATGACGTGGGTCACAGTGGGACTAGGAAATAAGAGAATCCTGCCACAAAACAAGGTCCTATTATCAAACCCCACGAAACGAGCCACAAATAGACTTCAGTGGTAAGAACTAATGGCCTGTTTGTGCAGACCCATTACAGTGTGACCAAATCTGTATCTCTGGGGATTGGAGACATCTAGAGGGCCGTGTACATGGCTTTGAGTTAAGCTTGTTAAGGTTTAGCACTGCCCTTCTCGCTCTCCCCTGCCTCGCTGCTACTCCCAGGACAAGCCCCAATCACTCTATGCTCTGCCTGGCCCACAGCGCTTGCTGGGAGATACCAGAGAAGTGGAGGCAGAAGCAGACATAAATATTTCTATCAGAGCTTCCTAGATTAAGATGAGACAATTCTAAGATGTTCACTGACTCTAAAAATCTGTACATCCACGTGCTGAGGAGGAGGAAAGGACAGAAGGGAGAAAAGAAAGAAAAGGATTTTAAAACATTCAATTGTAGCCTAGAGTGTTTGCACAGTGTACATAATGCCCTGGCATCACAAAAAAACTGTGTGCAACGGCACAGGAGATCAAGGTCAGATACTCAAGGTCACCCTCTGCTACATAGTGAGTTCCAGGCCAGCCTGATGTGAAACTCTGTCTCACAAATGAATGAATGGATGGACAGATGGAGCAAGCAAAACTATAACGTCCAACTGTTATGGCATGGATAAAGTTAGCCCAGACAAACAGAAAGAGTAAAAAGGAAATGAATTCAGAACAAATTATTCTTTCCTTTCCCGAGGTTCTTCATTTGCTTACACTGACAAACTGACAATTCACTGGAAGAAGCAGAACTTTTGATAGGTGATAACCAGGGCTAGTTCACCATTAGGTCTTGTTGCTGCTGCCTGCTCCTCGACGGTTCTGACCCTAGGTCTCACTTAGCTCGTGTTATCTTTTTTTTTTTTTTTTAAAGATTTATTTATTTATTATGTATACAGTATTCTGCCTACACACCAGAAGAGGGAACCGGATCTCATTGTAGATGGTTGTGGGCCACTATGTGGTTGCTGGGAATTGAACTTAGGACCTCGGGAAGAGCGGCCAGTGCTCTTAACCTCTGAGCCATCTCTCCAGCCCAGCTCGTGTTATCTTGAACTCTCAATCTTCCTGCTCACACCCCCGACTGCTGGTATTACAAGAGTGCACCCAAGCAACGTTAGCTTTTTTTTTTTCCCTTAAGGGGAAGGAGGAAGGGACAGAAGTAAAGGGGGAAGAGCATTCTAAGTAACTAAGTCCAGTATGCACACCTCACAGAAAATCAGTTAATAGTTACTTTAAACTCAAGTTAGGTTTGTATATCACCAAATCCTAAAGAGCCCCTTCAATTTCTATTACTGCAAACAGGTTTACCTATCAGTTTGGGGGTACACCCAGCACTTCCAAGTATAGGACCTGAGTTCTAAGAGTTCTCGGGGAACTAGGATTCATACATGTTCTGAAAGAGGAACTGTGGCCCCAGCTCTTACCTGGTCGCGTAGGAGGGCTGCACTTCATGTGGGTTCCTGCGGTCTGACCAGAAGAACAGGAGTCTATCAAAAATGGGCTCCACATCTGCTACAAATGGTTTCCCTTCTGGAAATATCCGCAGAACTCCTCCATGTGACTGAAGACCAAGAAGAGAACTCGTTATTTCCTGGTCCCACATGGGCTTTATCAGCAAGGGTATGTTAGCCCCATCGAAGAGAAACACCCACCTCTACCTCAATTGTAAGTGGGTTTAAATATTTATTCCCCTCACGCTTTGCAGTTAAACTTATCTCAGACTTAGCTATATACAGCTCCTCATCCACTTCAGACCAGCATCTTCCCACTTCCACAGCCGTGAAGGCCACAGACACAAAAGAGCTCACAGTCAGAGGACATCACACAAAACTGTCCATGCCAGAATGCTTCAACCCAAAAAAGCAAGCAGACAAATCCTGGGCAATTTCATAGCTCCCTCAAACACTAAGTCTAAGCACTCACCACATCCAGCTGCTCCTGCAATAACAATTCCTCTGAGTTCTTCAAATGTCCATCTGACCTCCTTGGCTGGACGCTACCATGAACTCTTACACCACACTGTCTACACCTTTTAGGACACCTATTGCTCTCTTCCCCTGCTTTTTCTTTTTCATATGCACAACCTACTTGTCCTACTGGAACAGTCGTCTGGGTAGAGATTAGGCTTCACACATCAGTGTTTCTATACAACACACGTCTAACAACGGCAGAAACTCAAATATTTGTTGATTTCATTCTTCCTCCTTTATTATTGTTGGCCCAATAACTCTGCTCACACAGCCTCTCCAAAGATACTTTTAAGCCCTAAAGGAACTGTTCCAGTCTTACTACCAAATAGAGAGGAGAGATAGAATGTTACATTACCCCGCCACAGCCTGCACTTATAAACAGCTAACAGAGATGCACAGAATTCACAAGCTAAACAAGCTTCTAAGGTTCTCTGATTTCTCAGACTCCTAAATCATTCTGAACTTTCAGACAGGATACAAGGGACAAACCATGTGACATGAACTTCACATCTCTATCCATTCCATCTCTACCATCTACCACCCACAAATTAGCCACACAACCTCTGCCATTCACAGGCTAAATGACAAATGGCTCCCTATGGGACATATCATCCTGAGAAAGAGGACTATGTGGGAAATCCTTCTCAGGGACAGTTTGATATCCCACAGTTCTATTTTTGTGGAATTCTCTCAATGTTGCTGCTGGGAGGGAAAGGTGTGCATTACATGCTGAGCTGAGAATCACATCAGCTCTGCCTCCCAATGTTGAATTACCTCCCTCATTAATCCCCAACCTTCACAATCACCCTCCCTCCCCCCACCAAATTAATGTTATAGCCACTGCCTTTAATCTCATCAACTTTGGTACTAATTCCACAATTCCACAAATGGGGGAAAGGTAAAAAATAAAACAGTGGAGACAGGCTATTAGAAACTATAAGTCTCCTAAAGTTGCCTGAACGTTTCATCTAATTGAAAATGCTCCTCTCAGTGCACCCCTGTTTGCACTTTTTATGGCTTATATAACACACTCCGACCCCTCCCCCATTATTCCACAGTACCTTGGCATCCCAATTCTTATTCAGGTAGTAGATACAGGTGATACAGCGGCCGTCACCATTGGGGTTGTCCACATGGCGGACGTAACCTGTTCCATTTCCGGGATAGCAAGCCACCATTGCCTGTGGAGACATCCCAAGGATGCTGTTTAGAAAAAGCTTGGAGAGCCTCACCCTACAGCAGACACACACAGTACACACATTCAGATTACTGTCAGAGCATAAAATTAGCATGAAGTAACCTTGGGTGTAGCACAAATCTTAAAAGTTCTTAATAAAAACAAACCTGGAGCCAGGTATTGGGGTGAACGCTGGAAGATCAGAGAAGCAGAACAAGCCACAGCTACCTCACCTCACCAGTTCCTCAGCTGATCCTGTTTCCTCAGACTGGATGCCTCTCAGCTGAACTGCTTCTCGAAAGCCTGAAAGCTTAACCAGGCTCTAGTTCCTGGTTTTCACACCTTTCTGCCTCCTGCCATCACTGCCTGGGATTAAAGGCGTGTGTCACCATGCCTGGCTGTTTCCAGTATGGCCTTGAACTCAGAGACAGATTTCTGCCTCTGGAATGCTAGGATTAAAGATGTGGGTGCCACCATTTTCTAGCCTCTGTTTCTGCCTAGTGCCTGTTCTGTTCTCTGACCCCAGATAAGTTTATTAGGGTACGTAATATTTTGAGGAACACAATACCACCACATTTTGGTATAAAAGCTTAACAGGCAGGCCATGCCTTATGGCTTGGTGCAGGGTAAGTGGTCCACTAATATTCCCACGTTCTAGAACACTGAGAACCTTCTAAAGAAACCCATCCACGTCATCAACAAGATGCCTGCCTTTCTTTCACACTCCTTTATGAAAAAGAAAGTTCCAGGCTCCCAGCCGAGCCCCACAAAATCAGCATCCTGAGATGTGAGGGGCGGGCATAGCGGACGCATGCATATGATCTCAGCACTCAGAAGCTGAAGCAGGAAGGTGGGAAGTGGGAGGGGTCTGGCCTACACAGGGAAACCTCTAGAAGGAAGGACAGAAGAGAGTGGGGAGAAAGGGGAAAGATCAGAGAAAGACTCTTCGGGGTGGGGCTTAGGCACTGTGCTTGTTTAGCGGTACCCTCAATTGTGGAATCATGCTTGTTTTCTTACAAAAAGAGCATGTCAAATTCCAAAGGGAGTAAAGGGTCAGTGGGAAGCTAGACTTGACCAATCAGCACAGATGACACAGGGAGACCTCTTTGAGGGGGAAACACACACACAAGTATTAAGTGTATTCCTCAATTCTTATGCTCTTTTTTCCTGTTGTTAAAGATTTATTTATTTGCTGGGCAGCACTGGTACACGCATTTAATCCCAGCACTTGGGAGGCAGAGCCAGGTGGATCTCTGTGAGTTCAAAGCCAGCCTGGTCTACAGGGCGAAATCCAGGACAGGCACCAAAACTACACAGAGAAACCCTGTCTCGAAAAACCAAAAAAAGAAAAAGAGAGCCGGGCAGTGGTGGCACACGCCTTTAATCCCAGCACTCGGGAGGCAGAGCCAGGTGGATCTCTGTGAGTTCGAGGCCAGCCTGGGCTACCAAGTGAGTTCCAGGAAAGGCGCAAAGCTACACAGAGAAACCCTGTCTCGAAAAACCAAAAAAAAAAAAAAAAAAAGAAAGAAAGAAAAAGAGAAAAAAAAAAGATTTATTTATGAGTGCTCCATCTGCATGTATGCCTTCATACCAAAAGAGGGCATCAGATTCCACCAGAGATGGTTGTGAGCCACCATGTGGTTGTTGGGAATTGAACTCAGGACCTCTGGAAGAGCAGCCAATGCTCTTGACCACTGAGCCATCTCTCCAGCCCCCTCTTATGCTCTTCTTGATGATTATCAGACCAGGTGATAATCTGAGGTCCTCCTCCTTTGTCTAAGCACTGCCCGTGTACCCACAAGGTGAAAGAAGAAAGTGGAAAGCCACGTAGAAAAATCCTACTGAGAATTACAATTACAGGGGGAAATACAATAGAGATGGGGGAGAAAAAAACAAAATACAAAACTGTTCTCATTACAAGACACCACTATCATTTAAAAATATTTTATAGGGACTCAGGATATCTAAGGAAAATATTGGAACCGGTAATAGAAAATGAAGCCAAAAGCTTTTCCCTATTTTGATTACCAGTGTGATTTTAGCGCCTAAGGAATACCCGACACACAGACGTTGTCCACTGAAACGTTGACAAGTGTATCAATGAACTTATGAATGGTTCTTTGTTGAAAGCAGATCCCCTACTACCTAGATAAATAGCTCTTTCTTCCTCTTTGAAAGCCTACCTTCAGACATACTTGGGGGGATCTGATTTAATATTCCCTGATAAATAGCGAGGTTACCTCATGAATAAAAGACGAGACAAGGACAGCCCCAAACTAAGCCACTGATGGTTCAGTGGGTGAGCTGATTCCCAACTGAAAACACAGAGCAGAGCCGGGCCTCACACACACTGCATGCTGGACAGCTGAGAAGTGGCCTGGCTTTGCAATGAACATGAAGTTGAAATCAGAAGATGTCCCACACTTTACTGTTCTGCGCAGCTAGCAATCCAACAGCCTGCCTGTGAAACTTGAAAGTACCACTGTGATGCCATGTGCAGAGCTGAAGTTAGTCTGTTAGCCTGGGCATCTCCCCGAAAGGGGGATTTTGAGGTGACTGCAATAAGGATCTGACAAATGATGGCAGCACCAGATAGATAGTGGCTTGAGGAAGGCTGATTGGGAGCAGACAGGAGTGATTGGCCTGGCTGGAGAGAAGGAGACAAATGAACTCACCTACAACACATAGGGAATTACCTATTCCCGGAAGTAGCTGGCAGAAGTGTAAGGGCCAACTCTGAAAGTCGTTTGGGCACAATTACTTGCTGATTTCCCCACCATCCCAGCCTCCCCCTCCTGAGAGGACCTTAAAAAAAAAAAGAAAGAAAAGAAAAGGAAAAAAGAAAGAAAAGAAAGCTTGCTGTCAGCCCCTGCTATAATAGCTTTATATTCCACAACAGCTCTGCTCCCAGCAAAGGTCAGGGCTCGGGATGCCTGCCATCTACTTCATCTGCAACCGACGGTGTGATTCCAGGCTCCTTCCTGTGAGCAGGAGCACGGGTCCCATGGTTTATACTGATTGTCGATTTGACAGGATGCAGGATCACCTCGGAGACAAATCTCCGGGCATGTCTGTGATGGATTTTGTAGATTAGGTTAATTGAGGTGGGAAGACCTGTCCGAACTGCCAGACGAACTAAGAAGGCGCAAAGGAGCTGAGCATCATCAGCATTCTTCTCCCTCTGCTTCCTGCCTGTGGATGGAATGGGACCAGCTGCTTTGAGCTACTGCTGCCACAACTTCCTGCCGCGATGGACTGTGCCCTGGGACTTGAGCCAAAATAAATCCTTCCTTCCTTGAGCTGCCTTCATCGGGCAGTTTGTCACAGCCGGGAGACAAGTGATTAACACAGTCCTCCGACGTCCACAGTCCTCCAACGTCCAAGAAGAGCGAAGCCTAGATCTGAGCTCAACGCCCAGAACAGCAGTGTCTTCCAGAGCACTGAGAAGCACTAACCCGCTTCAAAGCTCAGCCTGAATTAAAGTACAAGCAGGAAATATTGACAGTTCCCATGAACGCACCCTCCACTAATTGCTACAGGTATGAAACACACGGAGAGAACATGCTGGCACAAGCCCTTAAGGACCTACCGTTAGGACGCCCCTTTGACTGTGAGCATACGTGTGTTTCAGGGAAGGAAGAGATCATTTTTCTGGCCAGAGTGAAATTCACCCTCTCTCTGATTCCAGAAGTCATGTGAATCACATTTGGAACAATGGAAGGAAACCCCAGGAAGCTCAAAGGTCCCGCTGCAACCTTGCTAACCAATTGTACCACTGAGGTTTCTGGCTGAGTGCCAGAGGAGACAGGAGACGGGTTTTGGCTCAGACACATTCCCAACTGTCTGCTGGTCCTCGCCAGGATCTCAAATTCTGAAGCTAAGGATGCGCTGAGAGGCGAACCTCAGTAACGAGTCATCAAGTCTGTGCCAATTTGTGCACGGGGCAGCAACAGACTCCGGAAACTAATGGGTTTATCGGATCTGTTATCTAAGCCTCATCAAGTCTGGAGAAGGCTCCAGAGCGCAGAGCAGAGGGAAACGCTGCAACACTTTATTGTTTTATGGGAACAGAGCATTTTAATGATGATCAACACTGACATTCACCAGGAAGGTATCTCACTTATTATAGGCTTTTTATTGGCAAAAACTTCCTGACTTGACCAATCCTTGAAATCTACAGCAGTTTCACAGCACATCCGTGTCCCTTCGGTGGCACAGTCACTGTAGCCTATGTGCCTCCGCAGATGAATCAGCACACCCTCTGATTCTGCACATTCTCTGATGTATCACTGTTCCCTGCTCTGGCCCCCTGCACAAACCCCCATCCCCAGAGGCCTCTCCATAGCTCTGTAGCAACAGGAAATGAGAGGAACGTACCAGGTGTTCCCGAGCTGGCTCTGCACCAGAGATATGTGCTTCAGACCCCTCCGTGGTCACGTTCAAGCAAGAAGAAGCGAACAAACAGAGAAAAACTATAGCAGAGTCCAAGTATGAAATCTACTTTATGAATGCCACTAGCAGAAAAAGAAAATCATGCTAGTGTTCGGGGCTGCGGAGGAACTATAAAAACAAACAAGAAACCAAGGTTAGAGGTCAAGCATGGGAGTTCCACTCCGAGGCCCCAACTGGATGCTCTAAGCCTGAACCACAACCTGAGTGTAGATACAGGCCAGTGTCATAACCAGCATCAACAGCCTGTCTGTTGATGATTTTTCAGACAGAAAACTTAGCTTTTCTCTGTAGATCATACCGCAGACCGGGGGTGCAGCCAGGCGGTAGAGCCACGCCCAGCAGACATGACAGCCTAGGACTGATGCCCAGCCCCTCAAAAAGAAAACAAAAGAAGCCATAGCATGTATTTAAGGAAAACATAGTTTATTGCTGAAGACTTTGGAGCCAGACTCCTTAGTATAGCTTGATCTTTACAAAATGCAAATTGGTGTCTTATGCAAATTTTTAAAAATCGATCATTTCATTGATAAAATGTATAATCAGTGCACAGATATTGTTTTCAATTAGTCAAGAAGCCTGACATGGTATCTCATACTTGCTACTCCGTTTCTAAGGAGCCTGAAGCAGGAGGATCACAAATTTTAGATTAGCCTGGACCACAAAAGGAGATACGATCTTAAGAACAAAAGGCAGAGCCCAGGACAGCAGAACTTTAACAAGAGCTGGTTGCAGCCCTTAGCGTGTTAGCAAATTAGACCTCTTAGCTGCTAAACAGAAATATTAGAAAACGTTTTAAGAATTTGTATTTCTTTTTAATTCTTCTCTTCGGGGGATTTAATATTATTCTTTAATTATGTATACATGGGTGTGAAAGGACCAGTGTTTGTGGAGGCCAGGAGGCATCGAATCCCACTGAAGCCGGACTTACAGGCTGCTGCAGGCAGCTTGACCTGGGTGCTAGCAATCAGATGCAGGTCCCCTGCAAAAGGACCACACACCCTTAACCCCTGAGCACCATCTCTCTGGCCCTAGGATTTGTTTAATGGTTTTGTTAAGGAGACCTTGTCTGAAAGGAGGAGGAGGAGGAGCAGGAGGAGGAGGGCAACAACGTGGGGAGAGAAGAAACAGATTCTGCGCACAGAATACTGGGGATGCAGCACAGCCCAGGAATAGAGTCAACCAGTGCTTAAATCTCTTTGTACCTCGGCTATCACATCTGTAAAAACGGTTAAGCAGACTGAAGTAAACCAACCCTGTAAAACTCACAGCGCAAGATCTGGGGCTGCTTTCATTTGCATTGAGGGCAACGGAGACCCTTTCTCTCTTTTCGTCTCTACCCTAAGGCACAGCCACACAGAGAATTAGATGTATCAAGAGTCAGGAGAAGCCAGGCAGTGGTGGTGCACACCTTTAATCCCAGCACTCGGGAGGCAGAGGCAGATGGATCTCTGTGAGTTCAAGGCCAGCCTGGGCTACAGAGTGAGTTCCAGGAAAGGCGCAAAGCTACACAGAGAAACTCTGTCTCGGAAAACCAAAACCAAAACCAAAAACCAAAAAAAAAAAAAAAAAAAAAGAGTCAGGAGAAAATACAGGTGAGCACACACCTTCATGAGCCTGGAAAAAAAGCCCAATGGGAGAAAGTCACAGCTGAGTTCCCTGGCTTGAAACAATCTCATTGGCATTCAGGCAGCGAGGGCCTAGGTGACATGAGGTGACAGCGTTTGTAGGGTCTGTGGGTGGAGGAATGAAGTCAATACTTGGGGAGAACGGTTCGGAGTGGTTTATGTTCAACACGCATTTTAACTCCCACAACGAATGTGGACAGTGAGCAGGGCCAGCTACCCTTGAACACTTCGTGTCCCACACTGGTAAGGGCCCATGAGGTGACACACGGAGGCAGGGGAAGGGTGACAAGTGACTGCGCAGAGGGCTGGCTATATGGCCTAGCAACAGCTCTAGGCTGGAATTTCTCCCATTAGGAAAGGAAAATTAAAATCTCTAGCCATCCAAATGCCTTCTGCAAGCATCTCGCCACAAAGACCAGAGTGAGGGGGAGAAAAGCCAACCAGGAGAGCCACAGTCTTCTACAAGTTCTCTTCTTAAATATATCTCTTTAAGGTAAAGACAACTGAAGCCAGCATGTCAAATTACACTCTCTCTTTGGCTCTGACAATGAGTAGAACTCCAAATACCGTCACAAATTAAATGCAGAGGCATGACAAAGCTGACTGGTACTGAGCTCTAGCCCCCGGTCCCCTTCCTCCTCCATCAAGGGTTTCTGTTCTTCAAGGACACCAGGATTAAGTTCCCACAACATAAATGGCTCAAGACTGCTTTATGGACCAAGGAGACGAGGTTGTGGGAAGAGGCGCCCTCCACCAAGCCAGGCTACCCAAGCTCTCTATCCTTGGGATTCACACGGAGAACAGAGAGATCAATATCTTGGAAGTTGTCCTCTGACCCCCACAATGTACGCCATGGCATGAATGTGCCCACACACATACGAGAGAGAGAGAGAGAAAGAGAGAGAGAGAGAGAGAGAGAGAGAGAGAGAGAGAGAGAGAGAGAGAGAGAGAGGTAAATGCCTCCTCATAAGATGTCGACAGTCACGCAAAACTTGTCCCAAGTTCAGGAAAATGTCACCAGCACAAAGTCCACAATAGCCGCCAGCTGAGCCAGCACGTGACACTGAATAGGAAAGCAAGGTCTGGGTGTGAAGATGAAAGAGCAGCCAATGGGTTTTAGAAATATTTTATTTATTATTATTTTGTGTGTGTGTGTGTGTGTGTGTGTGTGTGTGTGTGTGTGTGTGTGTAGTAGACACAAGCCATTCCCTGTATCTACACACCCAGGCCAGAGGACAACCTGTGCGAATTGTTTCTCTCCTTCCACCATGTGGGTTCCACGGTCAGGCGTGGCGGCAGCAAGCGCCTTTACCCGGTGAGGACTTCTGGATTTTTACACATTTATTCCAACCACCTAACGGGTAAAGAAAGGTGCTGTCGGCGATCGATTCAAGCACTCAGAGAAAGAACAAAGGCGGGCAAAGGCTCAAACCGTCCTGAGTTACCTCAGCATCTCGCTTGTTATCCGTATCGAGGTTGAGATCAAGCCCTTATATTTCCTCCCTTCAGGTGCCTCTGGTTAGAGACCAAAGTGCCAGAACAAGGGGAGAAAAAAGTGTGGTTTTGGTGGGCAGCAGCATGGTTCCCATGTCTCCACTTTCCCTCCCAAAGTTTCAAGATGACAGAGTCCATTGCACGTCAGGTTCATAATCCTTTCAACACATTCCAAACCCCTCGTCTTTCCTACTGGTCTAGTTTCACGGGGG
>CABHPR010116869.1:0-24740 GCA_902168415.1 Peromyscus melanophrys
AAAAAAAAAAGAGAGATTGGTGAAATTATTAAGGCCACTCCACGTAGTTAAAAGGGAGGTTTGTTTAGTGGCGTCACTTACAAGTGAAGGGATAGGTGGGTTGCAGGGTCTGGGAAAGGTGTGTCGCAGTCCAGCGGTGTTCTCTGGAGAACTCTGCTCGGTCTACCTCCAGCATCCAGGGTCCAGGGTCCAGGAACCAAGAGAGAGGGTGCTTCCGGATCTCAAGTCTTCAGGGTCCTCTCTTGGCCCCGCCTTGTAGGCATGACAGTTACCGAAGCCTCAGTGGGGGTTGGAACTTCCAGATCAAGGTTGGAAAGGCTACCCACTACAAAGAGAAGCTGGGTTAGTGCCAGTGTTCTGCACTCTGCTTCCTAATCTGTAAGATATAAGGAATCCTCACCACATACCCCACCAGCAGAACTCACTATACATTCACTGCGATGATGAATTATTCCCTCTTAAAGCACGAACCAAAGCATCCTCTGAAGATGCTTCTGACAGTGTGTCATAGCACTTACCCAAGTAGGTAATACACATGCAATAGCTAACATGTGCTGTGGGCTGCAGAGTTGGTGAAGACCTGCTCCTGACCAGAAAATGAGCTTGGAGAGGAACAAGTGTGTCTCCCTCCAAAGTGTTTCGTTCAGGAATGGCAAGGAAAGTGTGACACCATGAACCCAGTGCTTTGCCAGAATATCCAGACCTCAGCTTGAGGACTTTTGTTTGGGTAAAAGCACACACACATTGCCATCATAACTTGGGTTATAAGTCAGCTCCACAGAGAAGTTGCCCTGTGCTCTAAAAGAATCCAGAGATGCAGCTTCTAGAAATTTCCATGCACTAGATTCTGGATCTATTTTACAGAGCATGAAAGCCTGTAGAACTTGTGGGGGGAAATAACTATACATCTAGAAATTTGGTCAGCTCACTGGCACACCACATTCCCATTATCTGAGAATCTTGAACATGAGGCACATTTTTTTAGGGATTTGCTTTTGTTTCCTGAGCTTTCCACAAACAGAACTTTATTTCCTGTTTGCTTTGCTGAACTCAAGCTCCTTCAGGATTTTCACAATTAAGAACAATTTTCTCACCTCTGGAAAACACAGAGGAACATTTCTAGGAAAGGTGGTACAGATGTTTCCAGCACTTCCATTTCGTCTCCTTTAACAGGAAATGCATCCATGCCTGAATATTAAGCATTAAAATAACCACATTCTTAACTGCTTTTCATTTTCCCCAAATGGGAGACGATGTCTTGTTGTATAACTTCCCTACCCCAAACTTCAGCATGTTATCTTGACTCCTAATATGGTTCAATATAAAGAGAAAAGTTAGATCAGATTTAAATTGTTAGGCCATTTTGTCTCTTTTAATTTGTTTGCTATCATTTATTAGTATCTTGTAGATGTTTTAGTCTATTGTATCAAATTAAACAATGAAGCAACTGCAAGAAGCTCAATTTTAATATTTTTTCTCATAATTGTTCCTGAATGAGCCTGCTACTCTAAACTACATGATGCATACATTTTTCTGGAGTAGTTTAGGAGGAAATAAGTTCCCTCAAGCCTAGGAGACCCTTGGTCTAGGCACTCTTCCCTTTGTAACCAAACAACTCTAGCTTCTTCTGACATCTGCAATCATTCTCATTCTATCAAGAATTCTCTAAGGATATCCTGGATCTAGAGTCAATAATGTCAATCCTCAGAAATGTCAGTTAATGACCTGTGTTTCTCGTGAGAGATGTTTGCCCTTGTTCTGTCAACACTTCCAGTCCTGCTGCATTTCTTGTGAGCCTTTCATAAAAGCAGAACAATGAGCAGACATGTCCCCAGTTGTATCTGTGCTATGTGTCATGTTGTACTGTGGCATGTGCATTTCCTTTGTTAATCAAGGGACTTTGTCAAGTTTAATTCACAAAGGGAAACAGAATAGTAGATAACTAACAGCTTTGAACTCAAAGTTTTCCAGAAGAGGAGAGATACACAAAGAGCCAAAGACCAAACAAACTGAATAAGACAGAAGGGAAAAGAAAGAAATGAAGAATGACAGAGGGAGATGTGGATTTTATTAATTAAAGAGTTTAATTAATTTAAAGTTTTATTAATTAAAGAGGCCAGGCATTGAGGCGCACACCTTTAATCCAAGCACGTGTGAGTGGAGCCGAGCCTAGTCTACATAGTGAGCTCCAGGCTAGCCACTGCTGAACAGTGAGACCCTGTCTTCAGACAAACAAACAAACAAACGAGTAGCAGGAAGTGCTGATAAAGGTAAGATGGTTTAGCCTAAGATAGAAGAGCCAGTAATTAGAGAACCAAGAGGCTGACTGGAATCCACACAATAGTTGGATTTTGTTTGTTTGTTTTTTTTTGTTTTGTTTTGTTTTGTTTTTCAAGATAAGGTTTCTCTGTGTACTCTGGCTGTCCTAAAACTCACTCTGTAGCCCAGGCTGGCCTCCAACTCATAGAGATCCTCCTGTTCCTGCCTCCAGAGTGCTGGGATTACCACCACCGGCTAATAGTTGGACTTTTAAACAAGAGATAGTTTGGGATTACCAATGGCTTAATGAATAGGAGACAAACAAGGGAGGGGTTAGCAAGACCCCATCAAGAAGCACTTAAGACAGCCCAAGGGACCCCTCTGCACCCTTTGCTTATCACCTCAGTGGGAGTTTTGTATTAGAGACCGATACACCTAGATTTTTATGCCTAGAGTAACCTACATTCCAATTGGCCCAAGACAGGCCCAGTACATAGGTTGCCCCAGTGTTCTAAGTTTACATTCTAGCACTCTCAAGAGTGCACTGAGGGCTGGGGACAGAGCTCAGCTGATAGAGCACTTGACTTGCAGGATTGAAGCCTGGGGACTGAAAACAAAAGATGAATCCTCAGGACAAAAAGTGAAAGTATATACTCATTATCCTTTGCAAATTTAGGTCAAACTTATGGCTGTATTAGGACCTTATATTTTTGTGGAATGAGTCATGAATGTTTAAAAAAAAAAAGTCACCTGCTAAGTATCAACTTATGTATCAGACACTGAACCTAAAACTGGGTTACAAACATGAATACATTTTTGTGTTTGGGAAGAGCTACCTATCTAGGTTGGATATAGAAATGAAGATGTTTCATGTATTATGTGTGATGTTTGATCTCCATGGCCAACTTGACAGGATTTAGACTCATCTGAAAGACACGTTTCTGGGGATGTCTGTGAGGATAGCAGCTAAAGAGCTTTAGCTGCAGAGGGAAGAACTGATTGTGGGCTGGGGTCCTGGACTGAAGAAAATGAAAGATGAATGAGCTGATTGGCCCAGTTCATCGTTCTGCTTCCTGGCTCAGATGTAATATGACAGCTTTCTCATGCTCCAGCCACCACAGCTTATTGGTGAAATTATTAAGGCCACTCCATGTAGTTAAAAGGGAGGTTTATTTAGTGGCGTAACTTACAAGTGAAGGGATAGGTAGGTTGCAGGGTCTGGGAAAGGTGTGTCACAGTCCTGCGGTGTTCTCTGGAGAACTCTGCTCGGTCTACCTCCAGCATCCAGGGTCCAGGGTCCAGGAACCAAGAGAGCCGGCACATTCGGGTCTCGGGTCTTCAGGGTCCTCTCTTGGCCCCGCCTTGTAGGCATGACAGTTACCGAAGCCTCAATGGGGGTTGGAACTTCCAGATCAAGGTTGGAATGGCTACCCACTATGACAGCTGGAGAGCCTTTCACCATCACACTGTCCTCAACACGATGCACTAAACCATCTCAAACTGTGACCCAAAATAAAGCCTTCCTTCTTTTAGTTACGTTTGCCTGTTATGTTACAGCTGTGAGTAATAGAACTAAAACGCTGTGCAAGTTTCTGATAGAGCCATCTTGTTGAGCTAGAGAGTGAAATCATGTAATGGCATGTACAGAAAAAAAAAATATGAGGAAAGGAACTTAACTTCCAGCATCAATCATCTGGGCATGATCACGTGAGTGATTTTTGTACAGAAATAGAAGCAGAAATTGGAAAGCTGATTACTTTTCTTTTGACTGAAGAGTTCCAGAAACTATGTTTAATGGGGAGGGTATGACTTTGTCCAGTACAGGATGCTTTGTGAGGAGCTGTAGACTGAAGACGGGTTACTTCAATCTCATACTTGGAAATTTAGGTGGGTACTTTTCTTCCTTTCTCAATGATGGTTTCCGTTATCCCACTGCCAACCCCAAAGGGTAGAGATTTGTTTTCATTAGGAAAGATGACTAATTTCCTGGTACACACATAGGCAAGCAAACAACATGAAAAGGAAGGGAAGACTAGCAAATAATGGCAGTGTTGGGACATTACTAGAACAGAGAAAGGAGAGAGACATCTTAGGAGATAACAGTTGTCCTTATGTCTACCTGTAAGTGGATTTTTGTCAGACTGCTATAGGAGTAGACATGGGGGTATTGAGATATTGGCTGGCAGAAATACTGATTTCTGGAACATGTTAATTCTTTAATTCATTGAGTGTTTAATGAACACCTGCTATCAGAGAAGCATTTTTCTAGGTGCTAGGAGACAAAAGGAAATTTTGCATTTCTAATAGACTCCAAGAGGATCCAGTGGTCCTGGTTTGTGGGTAACATCCTAGGTAGCCAAGCTGCAAGTCATTGGGTAACAGGACCTCAGTCAGGTGTAAAGCTGGCTCATTGATTAACAATAGCCTTCCAACTCACATCTGTAAACATAGTACTTGGATGATAGAGAAAAGAGGATCTAAATTTAAGGTTATCCTCAGCTACACAAATGAGTTTGAAGTTACCCTGAAATAGATGACTATTACTACCCTGAAATAGATAGTAGTTTGAATGTAATTGGCCCCCATAATCTGATAGGGAGTGGCACTATTAGGTGGTGTGCTTTATTGGAGTGGGTATGGCTTTGTTGGAGGAAGTGTGTCACTGTGCGGGCAGGCTTTGAGATTTCCGATGCTCAGGATATCACCCAGTGTCTCAGTCAACTTCCTATTGTTTGCAAGGTGTAGGACTCTCAGCTTCCTCTCCAGTATCATGTCTGCTTGTATGCTGCCATGCTCCCCACCATGATAATAATGAACTGAACCTCTGAAACTGTAAGCAAGCCACCCCAATGAAATCTTTTCTTTAATATAAGAGTTGCTGTGGTCATGGTGACTCTTCACAGCAATAAAACCCCTAATTAAGACAATGACAAGATGGTCTTAAAAGGGTTTTCATCAGCTAAACATCTTCAAATTCTCATTTTAATAATTTAAAATAAAAGTGTTCTTCAGACACTTTTACCTGTTGGTAATTTTTTTTTTTTTTAATTTTTGAAGCTGGGCATAGTGGCACACGGGGTTGGGGTGTAGGAGGAAGAAAGATGAGTCTCTGTGAGTTCAAGGCCTGCCTGGTCTACGTAGTAGATTTCAGGACAGCTGGGGCTACATAATGAGGCCTGTCTCAAGAAAATAAAGAATAAAAAAGTTGTTGTTTAAGAATTTCATACACACATATACTGTGTTTTGATGAAATTCGTCTCCTATTCTCTCCCTTCAAATCCCTCTATATACTACCATCACTTTTCATTACAAACTTTGTGTGCTTTTTTTTAAAGCCACTGAGTCTACTTAGTACTGCCTGTACATGCAGTGATATAGGACGATCTACTGGGCGTGAACAGCCTCGCAGGGGGCACATTTTTGAAGAAAACTGACTCTCCCTCTCCGAGTAGCCATTAGATGCCAATAGCTCCTCAGCTATAAATAGGACTTCATGATGCTGGGCGGTGGTGGTGCACACCTTTAATCCCAGCACTCGGGAGGCAGAGCCAGGCAGATCTCTGTGAGTTCGAGGCCAGCCTGGTCTACATAGCACGATGCAGGACAGGCACCAAAGCTACACAGAGAAACTCTGTCTGGAAAAAAAAAAAGATAAATAAATAAATAAATAAACAAACAAACAAACAAACAAACAAACAAACAAACAGACTTCATGAGCCCTTTCCTATCTATGTTGGATTCTGGCTGACCTCATCTTGTTCAGGTCTTACACATGCTGTCACGGTCACTTTGAGTTCATGTGTGCCATGGCTCCATTTCGGTGAAGATACCCACATCCTCTGGCTCTTACACTCTTTCTGCCTCCCCTTCCAGGGTGAGCGCTGAGCCCTGGGAGGAAGGATGTGATGTAGATGTCCTATTTGTAGCTGATCATCCGAAAGTCTCTTACTCTCTGCATGTTGACTAGTCACGGGTCTCAGTTTTCACTGCCATCTACGGCAAAAAGAAGCTAAGAAGCTTCTCTGATGAAGACTGGGAGATGAACTAATCTATGGACTTAAAAATAGAGCTCAGGGGGTACTTTATTACTATGTCCATTTAGCAGAATAATCAAATTGGGTTCCCCCCAGGGCCCTTGGCATAGCCAGTCATGGGGTTTTGGCCAAGTTAATGGAACCAGGCATGAGTTTTGTCTTGTGAAATAGGTATTAAATCCACTCAGAAAGTGGTTGGTTCCTCTCATAACATTTATTTCAATAAGGCATATCTAACCAGGCCAGTAATTACTGTAGTTTAGAGTTCACACTGGGTAAGCCTATTATTACTTTTATCCCCCAATGGTGTGCATAGAACCTTATAGCACTATGAAAGCTATCCAGTAGGGATGAAGCTTCCCGGTTGGTACCAGCTTGATTTCTCCATGTCCTTCCTATGACTCAAGTACATGTTGTCTTCAGTGATAGGATCTTACCTTCAAGTTCTGAAGGGTAACCAAGAGCAATTACAATAGCCTATGCTATATTAAAGGAGGGAGGTCTATGAGACCATATGGATCAAGAATTCAAAAAGTGATAACCTATACTTGGTATTGGGTTTTTTATTTGATAGTCTATGGTGTCTGAAAGATGTCCCCTTCTTATATGGTAACAAAATTTAAATTCATTTTATATATGTATACATTTTAGGAAGCTTCTACAGTAGTAGGTTTCTACATGGTATTTTCTTTTTTGGTTTTTCAAGACAGGGTTTCTCTGTGTAATTTTGGTGTCTGTCCTGGATCTTGCTCTGTAGACCATGCTGGCCTCAAACTCACAGAGATCCACCTGGCCCTGCCTCCCGATAGCTGGGATTAAAGGCATGTGCCACTGCCATCCAGCTCTACATGGTATTTTCAGAGGTCTTTGTGACATTAGTTTTCCTTCCACATGCTTTCTTCTCTACTCTGCTCTCCCATCCCCCACCTCACCCCTCTTCCAGTTTTGCCCTTTCTCCCTTCATACCACCTGTATTCTAGCCCTCTTTCCTTTAAGTTCCCCACCCATGACATCTTAGTAGTTTCCTGCCTTATGGTTCCAAGCTGCCTCATTCAAAATGATTATTTCACCTAAATCCATTTACCTGCATTATTTCATTTTTCTTTACAGCTGAATAATGTTCATTGTGTATATATACCATATTTTCATTTTCTATTCAAGGCCATCTAATTCCTGGCAATGGTGAATAGAGCAGAAATGAACATAAACAAACAAATATCTCTGTAGTAGGAATATGGAGTCCTTCGGGAATGTGCCAGAGGTAGTATAAATGGATCAAAGGGTAGAAATATTTATAGCTTTTTGAGGAAACTCTACACTAATTTCTATAGTGGCTGTACCAGTTTGCACTCCCACAAACAATGAATATTTCCCTTTCTCCACATCCATGCCAGAATTTGTTGTCATTATTTTTTTTTTAAATCTTAAACTCTATGAGTGGGGTAAGATGAAATCTCAAATTAGTTTTAATTTGTGTTTCCTAGTGGCTAAAGTGTTGAACATTAAAAAAAAATTTCTCAGCTGTTTGTATTTTCCTTTTTCTCTTCCTTTCTTTCTTTTTTGAGAATTCTGTTTAGTTCCATGCCCCCCAATTTTTAAATTAGGTTGTTTCGTTTTCTTGGCAGTATTTTGATTTCTTTGTATACTCTAGACACCAACCCTCTATCAGATATACAGCAGGTAAAGATTGTTTTCCCCCGTTCTGTAAGTGCATTTTTCCTTTGTTGTACAGATGCGTTTTAGTTTTCCAAAGTCCCATTTGCCAATTATTGGTCTTATGCCCGTGCTACTAGGATCATACTCAAAAGTCCTTTCCTGTACAATTAAGCTGAAGCATATTCTCTATCCTCTCCTCTGTCATATTTAAGGAATCAGGCCTTATGTTGAGGGCCTTTGTCTATTTTGAGTTGACTTTTGTGTAAGATGAGAGATAAGGGTCTAATTTAATTCTTCTATGAGTAGCTATCCAATTTTGACTTGCACCATTTGTTGAAAATGCTGTCATTAGTATGTATTTGGGGGCTTAATTCTCTTCCATTAACCAATGTGTTTGTTTTTATGTCATTACCATAATTTTTTTTATTATGATAGCCTCATAGCATGATCTGAAAAAAGGGATAATGGTACCACTAGCAGGGTTGTTAATTGTTTAGGGTTGTTTTTCCTATCCTGGGTCTTTTTGTGTTTTCATAGTAATTTTAAGATTTTTTTTTAATTTCTTGGAAGAAGTACATTGAAATTTTGGTTGGACCTGCATTGAATCGATAGATTGCTTTTGGTAGGATGACCATTCTCACAATATTAATCCTACCACTTCATGAGCATAGGAGGCCTTTCCATTTTCTGCAGATTCTCTTTTCAATGTCTTTTTTTTTTTTTTTTTTGGTTTTTCGAGACAGAGTTTCTCTGTGTAGCTTTGCGCCTTTCCTGGAACTCGCTTTGGAGACCAGGCTGGCCTCAAACTCACAGAGATCCACCTGCCTCTGCCTCCCAAGTGCTGGGATTAAAGGCGTGCGCCACCAATGCCCGGCTCTTTTCAATGTCTTAAAGCTGTCATTACATGGGTCTTTTGCTTCCTTGGTTAGATTTATTCCAAGATATTTTTGAGGCTATTGTGACAGGAACTTCTTAAAAGCTTATAGCGTGGGAAGGAATAGCGTGGGAGGGAGTGGGGGTTCCTGGTGGAGCCAGGAGATCTATAGTGTATAGCACAGGATTCTTACCAGTGGTTCAGGGAAGTAAGACCACAGGGGAGTTGTATTGGCTATGGGATGGGAAGGAGCAGAGCCTAGCACAAGCAAGGAAGGATGTACCAGAAAAAGGGTGAGAGGATGGCCTAAGGACACGGAGGAGCAGGCCTAACCGGAGGTTCAGGAAAGGAATAGATGAACCATTAGGGTAGGAAGGAGGGGACCGAGCTGGTGGTGCAGGGGAAGGGGAGTCTTGCATGAGTAGGGCAGCACTGGGGGTAGTAAAGAGTATATCTCTGTGGTGTCACAGGAGGAGAAAATCTCAGAGGAATCTGGTGGGTTTAAGGGAAGGAGAAGCAGACCTATGTAGCATGAGTCTTAAAAGTTCTTATTAATAAAATCAAACCTCAGCCAGGTATTGAGGTGAACACTGGAAGGTCAGAGAGACAGAATAAGCCACAGCTATCTCACCTCACCGGATCCTCAGCTGGTCTTGCTTCCTCAGACTGGAGGCCTCTGAGTCCTCATCCGAATGGGCCTCAGCTGAACTGCTGCTGCCTAAATGTTTAACCAGGCCAAATGCTTCTCTAGGCCAAATGCTTCTCCAGGCCAAATGCCTCTCCAGGGCAAATGCCTCTAGTTTCTGGTCCTCACGCTTTATATACCTTTCTGCTTTCTACCACCACTCCCTGGGATTAAAGGTGTGGCTTTCTGGGATTAAAGGTGTGTATCACCATGCTTGGGTGTATCCTTGAACACATGAATTTCTGCCTCTGGAATGCTAGGATTAAAGGCGTATGCTGCCACTGCCTAACCTCTGTTTCATATTGTGGCTATTCCGTCTCTGACCCCAGATAAGTTTATTAAGGTACACAATATTTTGGGGAACACAATACCACCACAGACCTACTTGGTGGAACACGCAAGGTGAGTTCAGGCAAGCCTTTGGGTTTGGGAGAAGTAGACCTGGCTGGTGGCTCAGGGGTTGGGGGTAGGGAGCCTCAGAGGATCTGCGTGGGCCCTAACAGTGAGAAAGAACTGATCTAGCTGGAGGATTGGGAGAAGGAAGTGCCAGAGGATCCTGGTGAGCCCGTGGAGATGGAAGGAGCGGAAGGAGCGGGCCTACCTGGTAGCACCAGGAAGGAACAGGCTTTTTAAGCCTTGGTATTGTTTTTATTTTTATTTATTTATTTATTTATTTATTTATTTTTGGTTTTTCGAGACAGGGTTTCTCTGTGTAGCTTTGTGCCTTTCCTGGAGCTCACTTGGTAGCCCAGGCTGGCCTTGAACTCACAGAGATCCGCCTGCCTCTGCCTCCCTAGTGCTGGGATTAAAGGCGTGCGCCACCAACGCCCGGCGGTATTGTTTTTCAAAAAGTCTAACTCAATTTAGTACATTTGTTATTTATTTATTTATTTATTTATTTATTTATTTATTTATTTATTTATTTTTTATTTATTTATTTATTTATTTATTTATATTTTTGTGCCATGGCACTGTGTGGAAATCAGAGGACAATTTATAAGAGTCAGTTCTCCCTTCATATCATGTGGATTATGGGGATTGAGCTCAGTCAGGCTTGGCAACCATAAAATAAAGGCATAAATCGTGCCTTTACCTGCTGAACCATCTTACTGACCCCAGTACTTTGAATTCAAACAAACAAAACAGTTTTCACTCTTTTACAAAGCTATCTACACCCAGATTCAAAGTCAAAGCTGCCCTTTCTATAAGGCACATAATGAACTTGGAGCATGAACTCTTGAGTTTTCTAACTTTCCTTGCAGATCAATATGTAAAGTGTTTTGTTTCCCATATGAAATGACTGTGATGTATCCGAATGGAATTGAGCCCCAGGCTCATTTTGATCTACCAGACTCAGGGTCTGGAATGACTACGAAAGTTCCAGGGAAAGATGGAGAAATCTTACAGGCTGGTTTTATCTGTTGGCACCTTCACTTGGGGTGCTGTGGCTTTTTCTTGATGCTTAGTCCCTAAGAGGATCTCAGAGGCAGCAGCATCAAACCAACGTAAGAGGCCACAAAAGGAGCAGGTGATGGGCTGTGGTGGATAGAACACAGAAAGAGAGGCCAGACAGACGCAAGTCCTTGTCCAGACTCTTGTCCTTTGTAACTATGCACACTCTCACAGAATGGCAAAGTTTTGTCTAATGATTGCTGTGGTCAAATGTTGGTATTTTTGTCCCATTCACCTCACAATTATTGAGATTTTATACACATCAAGGATTTTATCCTTAAAGACATCATTTGTAATTCATACTTCCTTTTGTTTCCATGTTTGACTAAAACAAAATTTTGAATACTGTTACTGCCATTAGTTAGTCAATTGCTTCCTTTATCTCTCTCTAATCAGAGATTGCCCCATTTATCCTAATGTCAATCATGCAACCCACATCACAAGATAACAGTTTTCCTAATGTCAATTGCATCCCACCTCTTTCCTGATTAAAATGTTCAACAGCTTCCCATTTTCAAAGACTATAACCGCCAAAGTGAGTATACATGACATTTCATCATAATTCTGGAAGAAAATACCAAACCATGCACGTGTATTAGATTTTTTAAATATACATAAAAAATATACAACATACAAAAACATAAAAAATACGAAAGAAATTGATGTTTTATTTGTCTTCTGTGGTATAAAATACACCATAAAGTTAGTACAATCTCACAATACTCCACCAATAAGATAGATAAGAGGGCTCCTGATATCTTCATAAGGAAGTTATAAAGTGGGGACATAATGGAATAGTTCTTTCTGAAGGACATTTTAGGCAGAACTTGCTACTTGTGTTATGGTTCCAGGAGACTATTGGAGAAATACCAAACTCCTGAGGAAAAAGTTAGGGTTTTAGCATATCACTCCTTTACTCAAGGGCTATTAATTATCTAAAACTTTTTTGTCTTCATTTAAAATTATTCTAAATTTAGGCCAAACTACCATTCCCATCCTGTTTTAAGAATACTTATGGAGAATCAGTCTCAAAACACAACAAACAAAATAAAATAAAAGGAATACTGCGGCTGCTACAGGTGCCGTCCCTCCCCTACATCATATATCTCTTCATTATACAGAATTTGTTATCAAAACCCAGCACACTTATTTAGAAAGAAATGAAGCAGTTTCAATAACCTTGATTCCTAGGCAGATAACTGATATGAAGAGGATACCCAAGAAGCCCGAAGAATGATGTGGTACATTCAGACTGGAAATAAAACTGTGCCCCATGGGGGAAGGAAATCACTTTTATCCTAATAAACGTTTGATTAAAAAAAAAACCTGTACTCTGTCACTAGGTAGCAAACGGTAGTGTACTTCTGAACTGCAAAGGAGCCTGGGATTTAATGAGTGTGTGGAAGAAATGAGAAAGAAGGCTGTTAAATGAATGGTATCAAATGCTGTCAGTTAGCCAAGCAAGGCAAATACCACTGGATCTAGCAAAGTGGAGGTCAGTGGTGATGTTGCCATAAAGAGTTTTGGTGGAGTGATCAGAATGGGCATAAAGGGATTATGTTCAGAAGAATCTGGGAGTGGAGAACCAAGAAGTAGAAAACACATGTAACTTACTAGTCTGAGTGATTTTTTTTCCCTAAAAATGAATAGAGAAGTGAAGTGACATCTAGAAGAAATGAAATCTGGAGAAGCATGCCCTAAAATGTAAAAGAAAATAAAACACAGGATTTTGCCTGCTGATAGACAATCCTACAGAAAGGATAGAGAGAGGTAACTGCCAGAGCCATGGTCTGCAACAGCCAAGAGTTGATTATGTCCAGAGCTTAAGTGGGGGAGTTGGCCTCACAGAGGCACAGATATGGTGCATCCTTGGCAACAATAGGAATCACAAAGTGCTTGGAACAGGGGTGGGTAGGGAAGGCCAGGTCGGATGGGAAGGGGTATAGAAGCTCTGTTTTAGTGCATATGTTTTCTTAGATATACAGGAAACAGGGTCATCACTTAAGAATGAGGGCAGTGGAGAGCATCATGGGGATCAGAGGAGACAGGGATGGTTTGGAGCAGTATCCTAAAAAAGTAGGCTAATAAACGGACCTTGGGAAATGTATGCTGATTAGCAGACAGCATTGAGAGGAATACTTAACACTAGTAATTATGAATTTGAAAGGCAACTAGTGAACAAGGATCTATAGGTCTTTTTTTTTTTTTTCTCCCAGCTGTGACCAGTTGTAAGGGGAAAAGACCCAGAGGAGAAGAAGAGAGTGGGATTTAAGCAGAGCTGATATTTAGCCAAGAGAGATTAATGATCAGAAGGTAGGGTAACAGTGGACAGTACTTACTCCTGGATGATGTTGGTTCCTCAGTGCAAGGGGAGGATGCTGAAACCGTCAGGTCCTTGGTGCTAACACTTGGGATCCTCACATTGTGTATATTGCTCAAGGTAAACAAAGCAAAACAAAACAAAAACCAACACACAAAAGAAAACAAAAGTATGGCACTTCTAACAGAGTTTAAAATGTGATCTAGTCACGACAGCCCCTCATAAGACACACTTCTTCATTCAAATTTCAACTCATTAGTGCTGCCTTTTTTTTAAAAAAACCATTTTCTGAGTTGTATCAAGATGAAAAGTAGTTTGGCTCCTGCTGGAGGGATTTTTTTTTAATGCCACTATTCAATGTTTTGTGTTTTCCTGTATGGGAGAATTGCTGTTTCCTCAGTTTTGATTGTTGATGAGAACAGACTAATACCTGCTCTCTGTGGACTCGTGAATATTTCCAAGCATTGATTAACCCTTTGTGCATGCTTACCAAACTGCTTCTATGCACAAGGTCAAGGCTGACAGAAGAATAGTCTATGCACTTTTCCTGATGCTGAAGACCTTCAAATCTTACTGGGTAAGCGGTAAATACTAAAACGCACTTTATCTACATAGCAAACAACAGAAACATGTTTCTAGGGTTTCAGAAAAAATACCCAAGCTGGCTGTTTAGGGTAGGCTCCTCAGATGTTGGTTTTGAGCTATAGAAGCTGCCAACTGGGAATAAAGGGAAATGTTCCAGGAGGTACTTTTGTAAGGAAGATGCTTGGACGGGATAAGGGTGATGGATTAAGATGGGGGGCATTACCTGAGCCTTCTCGGGGCAGTGCCCTTGAAAACAGAAATTTAAATCAAATTACAAAGTCTTAGGAAGTCACTTAGGAATTTTAATTTTCTTTGAGACAACTAAAAACCATTTAAGGTTTTTAGCGAAAGAGTGTGGTGTGAGACTGAAAGGTCCCCATGGGCCTTTCTTGTTGTAGCAGAATGTTGTTAGGGGAAGCCATAGTTTGAAGATGGGCTGGACATCAACAGCTGTATGATGTTTATTGTGTGACTTCATCATAACTTACAGACTCAATTTGTATGTTTTAAACATTTGACTCCATATTCTAGTATTAAGAGCTGTATGATAGGCTCTTTTATGTGTTTACCTATATGCTTTCTTGCTATCTATTTATTTCTTGTTATATATATTGCTGCTGGTGAAACTGATCGGTATATGACTAATTTTTCATTTATGCGTTATCAAATTACTGTCCCCAAACATATATCAATTACATGAATACACATTGATGTATGAAAGTATTTTATTTTCCCAGAAACTTTTTTGTCTAATCTTAACCCTAACCCCAGTCCAGAAACTTTTATGACATTCCAGCATACTTTTGCTTCTTTTGAAGGGGATCCATCTCCTTTTTCAGTGTATGTTTCTATGACTGAGAGTCGGGTTGAGCTTTTTCACATATGTATATGGATGGTTTAGATTTATTTGGTTGGTTTGGTTTGGAATAAATTTTTCAGCAGTTTGTTTAGCCATAGGGAGCATTCATTGTTTTGGGTTTGGAGAGGGTATTTATACATGTGTGTGTGTTTGTGCATATGTGTGCATGTGTGTGTAATCGACTTTTTCCCCTGTTTTTCATTTGCCTTTCAACTTTGTGTGTGGAACTTATTGGCATAAATTACACTCAAAACTCAGCATTTTAAAGCGGACAGTGGTGGTGCACACCTTTAATCGCAGCACTCGGGAGGCAAGACAGGTGGATCTTTGTGAGTTCGAGGCCAGCCTGGGCTACAGAGTGAGTTCCAGGACAGGCTCCAAAGCTACATAGAGAAACCCTGTCTCGAAAAAAAAAATATATATATCTCCAAATTAATATATGTGCAGTGTGAGGAGGGACCCTAACTTAATCCTCTGATTGCCTCCCCAGTGACCAGGCCTCTAAACTGCCTCTAGCCCTTCACTGCTGTGGCTGATGCTCTCTGCCTCACATGCAGCAGCTGTGGTGCCTGCGTTTTGTTGCCTCCCAGGCACTAAACTGTTTTCCCTCTAATGGAACTCAGACCTCTCAAACAGTTCTCCTTACTCTTTTTCCTTTTCACATCTTTTTGGAGGCATTGTTAGTCACCACACCAACAGGCTTATCCATTCCCCCACCCCACCCCAAAAAAATCTTTGTCATCATTCTGACAATTTATGCCAGTCCTTTTCCTATGCTTGACAACACATTAAATGGATAGATTACTTTGACAAGAATTGAGATGCCCAGAATATTGAATATACTGATTTGGCACAATGCTGTAACTGCTTGTTTTTATTCTTTCTCTTTTAAATAACAAAATGTTGTTCATACTTTATTCAGTCAGCTAATTGATGCCCAGTGGGAATTCCCTAGAAGCCAGTGACATGCCAAAACTACAAAAACATAACTAAATATACTAGTTTTGTTTAATATATCGACAATATTTATAGATTATCCTAAATTCCTTCCTGTTGAGAACATAATCAGAGTTTATATTTGCTGGAGTTATTTTCATTTCACTACTAATACTTGTGTTTTGTAGTTTAAAATGTAAATCATAATCTAATATGCATTTTGTCACATTACTTCATGTCAAGGGATTCATCAGATTAATATCTCTTAAATCTCAGGCAGAGAAAGCAAATTATTCTAAAAATTCTCATTGCACTGAATACCTGGCACATCTACTTTAATATACTTTACTTTCTTTATGAAAACATGTGCCCATTCATTAATGACATAGTCCATTCAGCCTCCAACTGTGTTGTCTTTAGGGTACAAAAAGTTAAGCACAATCAAACATTGCCCCAATCCAACACACGGGGAATTAATCATCCAATGCCAGTAACAGTCATGAATCAACTAAAATAAAGCATGCAACCATGAATCTTGGTAGCTACTAAATTCTAAAATATATCTTTCAAATATTATATTGGAAGACAGTTTGAGCATAGATTTTTTTATATGATTTGATTCCTTGTTTCGTTACTTGCAAAATTTTTCAATTAAATCATAAACTCAGAAATAAATAAATAAATAAATAGAAAAAAGAAAGCTGAGGGTGGAAAAATACAATAAAAATTGTGAAATAACCTTAACCCTAATTATCCTGCTTTTTCCCATCTATGTAATATTTCTAGAACTTTAGAGTTTGTAGAAAAGAAAAATGACATGTACATTGAAAATTACAGAGAGAAACTAGGACTCTGCATTTACCCGTCAGGTTTCTCACTTTGGTCTGAAGTAGGTTGTCTTATTTCTAGTTTTTTTCTTGGGAATCTGTATGCTTTTCCGTTTCTCCACATGCTCTGCAGATGTCTGTTTATCCTTAGGTGGCGTCTATTGTTCTTAAGGTATGAGAGTGAATGGATACCCCACCCAATGTATTTTCTAACTAATAATTTCTGGTAATTCAGACAGCTATTTTGAACATTTCCCTTCCATGGAAAGCTCTCCCTCCCTTGGTTTTATGATCCTTCTCTTTCCTGGACTGCCCAGCTTTCACCTGAGGAGGCAGCAACCAGCAGCAGCACAAGCTTTGGAATGAAAACACATTTCTGACGTGTAGTTCTACATCTTAGTCATGGTACTGCCTTGAGCCTTTTTGTAACCGGCTCTGAATAGCTAACTGGACCTAGCATTAGTTACATCATAAAACTAAACTCATCATTTTCCTGTGAGTATTAAGTGAGATTGCAGGCTAAACATATACTAAGATCCAGTTTCCAATCTCATGTGTAGAAGAGATGCTCCATAAATGTTCATCAAACAGATAGTGTCAACAGAGAGCCTTAACTCATTAACGGTCAACTGCAAGCTTCGCTTGTTCTTTTTTTTTTTTTTTTTTTTTTTTTTCCGAGACAGGGTTTCTCTGTGTTGCTTTGAGCCTTTCCTGGAACTCACTCTGTAGCCCATGCTGGCATGCGCCACCACTGCCCGGCTCTTTGCTTGTACTTTTAAGAGAAGAAGCTAATGTAGTATTAGTAGATGGCTTACAAAGCAACTTCTAATCTGCAGTCTGATATTATGAGTGAACAGCCTCAAAAGCAAGCATTGAGAGATTTACTGTGAGGGAAGTGGATATGAACGGGAGCCCAGAAACGCCTTGTTCATACACCACCCGCCCATCACCCACCATAGCTGAGATGATATACAGAGCCTGCTGTGGGGCCAAACAATGTTCGGCTCTTGGATTTCTTTATAAAACACAATTATATTTAGACACTAACAATTTCAAATAAGTTAATGTCTCAAATAACTCCATGGAAGAAGGCAGAAAACATGGGAATGAGGAAACCAAAGAATTCATTTCACTGGCATGATATTTCCTTCATAGTCATTCTGGAAAAGGAATCCTATCTGAAAATGTCCAACTCTCATTTTCATTTCAGGGTATTTCCTGTATCAGTTACCGCCATGACTTATAAACAATGAAATTTCTCTGAGTTGGCCCTCAATGAGTGGATGAATCTGGCCATTTCAGGAACAAAAGGTCAAGAGGCAACTCTAACACACAAAGGAATGAACTAATACCTTTTGTCTGAGCATCTTAGTCACCAAAGACTGTTGTCTGATTGCTATGGAAAGTGTCTCCTTCAAACAAGCCTGTATCTAGACCTGTCCGTACAATAGTGGTTTTCTTGCTATTGGCAGCAATAGTTAATTCCAAGAACCCAGTAGAACTTGGACTTTCCAAATGCTTCAACTTTTCTGTGCTGAATAGGAAGCAGTTTTTTTTAAGATGATTAGTTACAACTGGTAAAACACCAAAAATGTCCCACAAAAAAAACCCCACCAGTATCATTGATCCCATGCTAAACTTTCAAGCCAGTAATCACCACCAATGTCTAGGCACTCTTGCTTTTCGTGTCTCTTTGGGATCAAAGCTAGCATAAAAATCAAGTCGTCTTCTCCCCAGTTTGTTTTGTGTCTGCTGTCAGCTGGAATCTCACAGGCAAACCACAAGCCTTTCACTACACAGCTGTCCACCTGGCCTTCGGCAACTGATAACACACTGAAGAGAAGAGCTGCTGGACATAAGACAGTGTAGTAGAGTAAAACAAAGCAGACGTGACTGCCTGTGCCCAAAGTGGTTTTCTTTCCCCTGGAAAAATGTCATGCAAAGTTCTATGTCTTTCTGTGTGTGTCTTTCTGGGTCCTTGTCTGCCTCTCTGTCTCTGTCTCTGTCTTTCTCTCTCTCTCATGCACACACACACACACACACACACACACACACACACACACACACACCTGCCTTTAAAGAATTGCCTCTGCCATTTATATTTCCTAATTTTTCAAATTTATTTAACATTTGAATTGGGCTGTGTCTCATAACTCCATTCAAAGTGCTTACTACAAAGCCCATTATATTCCTAAATCCCATGGTTATTTCTGGACTTACATTATTATTGAATTCCTCTAAGGTGTCTGCTCTGAGGAGATTTCTCCCAGAGTCCTGGGGAGGATGCTACAGGTGGCTGAGGATACTAATCTGAGAGATATCAAATGAATCTAAGCACACTGAGCTCTTTAGTCCGTTCACTTCATTCTTCTAAGTCAATTCCATCCACACAGCTTCTTTTCTGTTCTCATATTTAGCTCCTCTCTGTCCCTTCTCCTGATGTCTTCTCATTGTTCTATCTTTGTTCTTTCCATCTTCGTTCTTCCTCTAGTTCTGCAGTTTCCAATTTACATACACACACACAATCAGCAATTCTCCGGGTGTGCTGCTTTCTAGTAGGGCGGGGGAAGTTTACTCAGTTGCTAGGCAGCCTGTGTCACAATGTGTAGTATTTGGTTAGTAAAAGCATTTTTGCTCTGAGTTAATTGCTAAGGGGGGAATCTATAAGTAGAAATAGAACCTGAAGTGAGATAAAAGAGTGAGGATAAAAGCTTGATTTGTACAAGAAATGAAGCTTGGTACCTATCATCTGCCTGGCCTTATCAGTAGTTTCCTTGGGTCAGTGGAAAATAATTACCTTTACACAGTAAACTACCAGGTAGCCAAAACATCATCCCAGAAATGTAAGCAGTAAATCTCTTAAATTAGGGTCTTGTGTAAATAAACCGGGGTGAAGGTAAGGAGTTGAGGATTCAATTGTTAGTGGTTATTTTCTCTTATCTGTAGGTGAGATGAGGTAATATTTATCTATCTGCAGTTTGTCCTTGAATGTAGAAAGGTATCTTAGCTGAAATACTTTCATTTGGAGAATGGCCTTGGCCAGATGTTTGCTAATGAAGAATAAACACAGCTGGGTAATGTTATCCAAATACCCCAAGTGTATAGGGAAAGTTGTGCCCAAATAAATGATCAAGCACACTGTTAGAAGTTCTTGTGAGAGTAATCAAATGGGAAAGCTACAATAGCACACAAGAAATTCACTGCAGGAGACAGCTAATACGGCCAAAAGCCAATATCACCAAGACTCTTTGAGTTTTGGTTTTCCTCTGGAAAAATCCTTGACTCTTCCAGGTAATAGCTTTTGCCATTGTCAGCTGAATTGCCATTGTCAGCTGAATTCCTACTTCATATTTCTGTAGCTCACACCATATTATGGAACTACTCAGGAGTCAACAACTGCTTATTTGGAGCCCTGTCTTCTCTTGTCTTCTATGATGTCTCTTCCTGGTTTTACTTTTTGCTTCATCAGCTTCTCAGCCTCAACCTCTTGGGCCTTTTATTATTTCTGCACTAACTCTCTAAATGCACCCTTGAATTCTTGGATTTCTTTGCTAAGTATCAACCTTAATGCCTGTGTGTGCTAGGGTTCATTCTACACTGAGCTGCATCCCCACTCCCTTCATTTCTTCTTGTCTTTACCTACTTTGGATAACTCATCTTCACCCTTGGCTTTAACTGCGAAGCATGTGCAAATAACTCTCAGCTTAACATCTTTCCCCACACCTTCCTACTTAGCATCACTCATATACAACTACCTGATGCAAATCTCCACATAGAGATCTAATAGGCCTCTCAAAATTAATTTTATGGTCCAAGCTTGCAGTTCTTTTTCTTGGTCTTTACTTCTTCTATCTCCTTACACAGCACCCATTCATTCAGTTGCTCAGGCACAGATGTAAGAAGCATTGTTAATACCCCCTTTTTATACTCTCATGTATTATTAGTAAAACAATAATTCTAGTTCTAGTTCTCCATGTAAAATTGTAACGTTAATATGTAAATTCAATTTATGTATATGGTTACAATTCTAGTTCAAGCTTGTTGGACCTACAGAGACAGCCCATAATTTAACTACTGTTTCCTATATATAATTAATATTCCAGAACTATTTTTTTTTGTTTTGATCTGTTTCACTGAAACACAACCTCACTCTATATCCCCGACTGGTCCAGGATTTGCTATTTAGCTCAGGCTGGTCTCAACTTTACAGTGATGTTACTGCCTCTGTGACTGAGTGATGATAGACTGATTACAACAAGTATGTGCCCCTATCCCTGGCCATAACCACATAACTATATCTCTACATCTGAAGAGATGGCTCAGATGTTTAGGGCACTGTTGCTCTTTCAGAGGAATCAGGTTTGAATTGTAGCACTCACATGGTGGCTCACAACCATTTATAACTCCAGTTCCAAGGAATCTGACCTCTTCTTCTCAGGCTTTCATGTGGTACATATACATGCACATAAAATAAAAACTCTAATTTAAATATATATATACACATATGTATATAAAATTTATCAAATATTCTGGACATAAGATCTAATTTCCTATTATGGCCAATAAGGAGCTATATTATCTGGACCTGCTTATAATTCTCGTCTCACCATATACCATTTCTTCCCCTCCTGGCTCAAGGCATTGAAGGCAACTAACATCCTTTTTGTCTCTTGAATAGACCAACTTGCTCACCTAATGGTGTTTATACTTGTGATTCACCCTAAAAGTTCTCTCTCTACATCTTTGCATGTAAAATGCTTTCGATCCATATTTGTTTCATGACCAAATGAAAGACTTTTCTGCTGCTCCATCCAATGTGTATCGCAGGGCTTACCAGCTAGCCCCTTTCTTCCTCCTCTAATCTTGTATTTCACTACCCAAATTCCCTTCGTCTTCTTGACTTTGACCATGCACTAACAGTTTTCCGTATCTGGTTTTTGGCGTGCGTTGTTCTCTTCGTTGGTATGCTCTTCCACTCTTTATATCTCTCTTTATCCAGTGAATTTCTACTTGACTTTAAGCCATAGCTTAGACACCACTTTCTCTAGCGGTTGGTGATCTTGCCCATCTGTTTCCTCTTCATACCAGAAAGCTTGGAGTCCTCATTTAGAAAGTTCAGAGGTTTCCATGTCTTCTTGGAAGTAAATATTTCCATCACTGTCAATAACAAGAAAAATATTGGTGGTTTTTGGTGAGACAATGGTGTGACGATTCCTGATGAAGGCTTGTTTTAAGTCAATTACCATAGCAATCAAAAAATAGCTATAGTGACTAACAGAGCAATAAAAGTGAAAAAGTTAGGCTGTGCAAGGTGTTTCCTATGCACACGGCCGGCTTTTGATTTCTTGCCCCTGTGCCCTTGCATTCCTTAGCCCATTATAGCATACATTTTCTAAGGAGAGATCATGTCCAGGAATTGGTCTCCAGTCCGCAAGTCTCAAGAGACTGTTTCTAAGTCATACCAGATATCTAATTAGTTGATGACTGAGCAGACAGGAGTGCAATGTAACAAATGTCATAAGATCATACTGAAGTCTGACCATGCCTAAGCTAAGGAGTAGGAGCTCTTTTTACTATAAACAAGGGAAAAATATTAAACATTCATAAATGCACAAATATTATGCTAAAATTTTATTTCAGGAAAATTAATTTTGGAATGTAGAGTGTGTCTAAGGATGAAGAATGCAAAGTAAAGCTGGGCATGGTGGCACACACCTTTAATCCCAGCACTTGGGAGGCAGAAACAGATAGATCTCTGTGAGTTCAAGGCCAGCCTAATCTACAAAATGAGTTCCAGGACAGCCAAGGCTACATAGTGAGATTCTGTCTCAAAACACAAACAAACAAACAAAAACAAAGAATTGGAGTTAAGAAAACGACTTGGAGACTCTTGAAGAAGGAAGGGAAAGATTAGGTTAATCATAGCTTGGGAAGGAATGCTGGCGTGAGAAGGCTGGCAACCAGCAGTAGACATGAGAAGTGCCAGGGAGATGGTAATACATTGGGATCTTAAAAGAGTGAGTGTTGTTGACCTCAGGTTGGGTCTTTTGGGTCCATACATTCTTCAGGTATCTGCAGACTGCTACCACTTTTATGGTTTCTAAATCTAAATTGTAAAGGAAGATTAGAATCTTCTTCCCTTCCTTTCTTCCTTCTACCCTTTTTCTCCTTTGATAAATGTTAACAGGCATGAATGACATGATAGAAAGATAATAAATGTATCTACCGCCCCAAAAGTTTTTATGTGTTGCTTTCTTAATCCATCCTCCCTTCCCTGCACATTCTGTAACCTCATCCCCTACCAAGCCACTAGATTCTGCTTTTGCCACTCTAAGTTAGTTTCATGTTCTAGAGTTTGTTTAGTTCATGTTCCTTTTTGTCCACCTTTAGTTACGTGGTATCAGATGGAGGGTTTCCATTATGGAGTGAAATGAATAGAAATGAGAGACTAAGGCATATGATTTACATGAGTAGACAAAGCTACCTTCTTGGAGGACTTCAATTCACTAGCAGAAGAGATCAGACTGCTGGTTTAGGACAGGGGACAGTAGATTTCTCTCACTTTGATGGTACTTTCCATTAGTTCTGAAGAAAGATGTCTTCCTTCTCAGGAATAAGCATCGTGGCCTTGCACTGGTGGGCTATCTGATTAGCTTTTCTCGGGAACTTCTGAGTCACCATTTTGCGTAAATATCCGGGCTTCACTGTTTGGTATGACCCTTAGGATGACGATGAGATGCGGCCAAGTGTTAGAACTGCTGAGAAAGCAAGCAGATGGGGTAGAAGATGCCCATGCCAAGTCAAATGAACAAGGGGACAAAATATTTCAACTGATACATGCAGGGCTGAGTAGAATCTGACACAAGGATTAAGGTAGCAAAGGGGCTATCTAGAAGTGTTAAGTTTTTTATTCTGTTTTATTTACTCATTAATGTAATTCATTAATGTCTGAAGATTCAAGGGAAGAGTTGAGCTTTGTAGCAAAAGCAGTCTTCAGGTTCTAGAATGGTAACCTAGTCAAATGTTATATTCCCATGTCAGACGTGTTCTCTGCAATCAAGTTAATGAATGGCTACTAACGTATTTCATCACTATGTGAAATCCAGAATTGGTGATTTTTAAGTCAAATGGGATCAAATGCTATGTTTTGCCTTTGATGGATTTTCTGACATCTGGGTTGATTCTGGGGTCTTCCCCAAGATATTTTCCCCATCTGTCATTTGTGCATTCCTCTTAAACCTGACTAGTCTAAGCTCTGCCTTCTCTTCTCTCTCACTGTAAGTCTGCTTAAGAGCCATAAACAGAAATCTGGCTGAAACCTGGATGCTGTGCTAGCTTGACATGTCTTCTGCCAAACCATTTAGTCTGTTACTTTTGAATTCAGCCTCACTCAAAATTTTAGTACAGAGGTAAAATACAGCCATAGTCTTTACCACAATATATCACAAATGACCGCTGACTGATTCCAAAGAGTGTTTATTTTCCTCTGAAGCCACATGAACCTGACCTTCACTGCCCACATGTAAGAGGCATGACGTCTGTGTGTTCACAGATAAGTACTAGGTGAACCTGGAATGTTAAACACAGAAGGTGGTTCCTTCACAGCAGGGATGTATAACCTGTTATCTGCCCAGAGGCCTGGGAGTGGACCTAGTTAACAGTCTGGTGACTTTTGTGTTATCTGTGTAATGGAGACCACACTGGATCCTCCCTCAGACCATTATTATAAACTTGCTTTTCTTAGTCAATCTATAGAACTCATTTTATGGAAGGTGTCATATGAACTTTTCAAAAAGTTTCAATGTAGTCATGTGGGAGCTTTATTTAGCTTACTTTGTTCCTCAAGGAGATTTATGTATGCTTTATTTTGCACACAGGATTGAGTTAATTATCACCAGGAAAGTTTTCACCAAATTGTGCTGTGCTTAAGTATGCCTAAAATAAATTCCTTGGGGTCAGACTCTCAAAGTTTGAATCAACACTGGCTACTTAGCTGTTTTGAACTGACCTGCCTTCTTGCCCCTCTGGGATCATTGCTTTGCTGGTCGCAGAGACTGCCCCGCTCCCCTCGCACACACACAAATAGCACCCTACCTACAAATAGCTCAACCCTCAGAGAAGGTAAGAAAATTTTTTCTTTAGTGGAGGGTAGGAGTGCTGCTCTCTCATCCAAGAAGGACAGTAAGTGAGAGAATGAAATAGCATGGGCTCTTCTCAGTCCTCTGAAGCAAAGAATTTTACGCAATTACTCAG
>CABHPR010116870.1:0-37118 GCA_902168415.1 Peromyscus melanophrys
ACACACACACACACACACACACACACACACACACACACTCACTCACTTACACACACACATCCCTCCATCCCTTTGATGGCTTTACTGATCTGCATAACCTTTCCTTTCTCCTTCATAATCCCTAACCCTCTTTGTAAACTGTATTGAGGCTCCTCCTGCATTGAACTCTCAGAAGGAAACCAGAGAGGGATTGTTACAGGTGAAGCTTGCCCCTGAACCCAGGCTGTGAACACAGAGAGCAGAAACAAGAACGGGGGACCGAGGCCATCCACTTAGTGACTAAGGCATCATCTCACAGTGATTCTTTATTGTGTCCTTTTCAATGGGATTGTAGGGAAAATGAATGTGTACAGAGGAGAGGAGGGAGGGCTAGCCAGCCACAGCGACAATAACCTAGTTAGACAAATATGTTATTGAAGGGACTCAGTAGAAAGTGTCTCAGGGCTGGAAAAACAACCCAACACATTGTAGCCAAGGTTCCCAAGACCCAAGAGTCCTGCTTCCAGGCATCTCATAAAGGAGGGGAGGGGGACTAAATATCAGGACAGAAGAAGAAGGCCCATTGTGTCCCAGGAGCTCTGTGGGGAGTTGGGGCAGCTTCCAAAGCTTAATTATTGTACTTCCATACCTATGAAGCAATGGAAGTCATAAACAAAAGCAGTGTTCCTTTTTATACTCATTTTGAAATCTCGTGTGTTTGGGGATCAACTGTGGCCCAATGTCACCAGATATCTAAGGAATCTTTCACTAGTCACGATAAGGAGCTAGCCCTCTAACAGGGAACCGAGGCCACTCATTTCTGCTGTATTCCCAGGAGAGGGGCATTAATCCCAACATGCTTTCTGCAAGCCAGGCCACAACCAACAGCGAGTGTTTGCCATGTACCCTCCGAGGGGTTGCTGAGCAAAGCCATCGGAGAGCTCAAGCAGGATCCTGGGGGCTGGACCCATGACCTTCTCCTCATTAGCCCAGCTGCTGAGGGCCCCTGGTTCCTCCCTCTGACAAACAGCCAGGACATGGCACAATGGAGGTCTGCACAGGCCACAGCTATGGGCCAGCTTGGCAAGAGAACCAGAACTCTGCAGGTGGCAACCAGGCTGGGAGCAAACCCAGTGGCCCCAACTGGACCCCTGGGGACTCCCAGAGAAATTTCTCAGCCTTGTGAGCAATACCACTTGGGAAGCTTCCCTTCCCTCCTAGACCTTAGCTTTACACGCCCCTAGCAGCTGCCTGTCAGGGGCAGATAAATCCCACACAGCCCGCCCATCAATCCCCAGCTCTTGTTCTCCTCGCAGAGTTTAAGGCAGGCAGCCACAGCCACCACTCGAACTATAATTGAAGTGAGGAACGCCACGATTATTAAGTTTGTGTGTTTCCTGGCGGGTACAGGGAAGCAGTGGCCCTGCTCGCCAGGCTGAATTATGGGGTAGGTCATTCCCTTGTTAGTGGGAATAAATTTTATTAGCCCCACTCATGTTGCCGTGTATCTTCCTCTCTTGCTCCTCGGGCCCGTGTGTCTGGGTAATGTCGCCTGCATGCAGGATAAATCAGCAGAACAGATCCCATTATATTTTGGAACGCTGACAGAGACGCAGTAATGACGTGGAGGGTGATACTGGCTTTCTTTGCTCTCTCGCAGATCTAAGTATGTGTATGTAGACAGAATATGAGGGCAGACTCACTAGAAAGAAGGATCTCAATGGACAAACAGAACGAGGAAAGCGCCCTTGGCTGCTCCTTTCTTCTTTAACTTGGTTAATGAAATAAGAGCAGTTGCCAATGTGTGACTATGGAATCTTTCCCTTTGGCCTTGCAAAAACTAAAGGACACCGAAACATAAGAGCGGCAAGACTGTGCCTCAAAAGGTGTCTCCTTCGAGTGCATCCTCTGAGCGTTCATCCTGTGTACTCGGAGAAAGGAAGGCAGGCCGGCCAACAAGCACATCCTAGGGACTGAGAACCTGAATGTAACTCAGTTAGGTAGAGCCCAACTCTCTCCAAAGATACTGATGACAAAGACTCAGCAATAAATCATACGGACAGTAAAACCAGAGGTGGGAGGGAGTGCAGGGTGGGGGTGAGGTCATTTACATTCGTCAAGGGGTTCTGGGCCTATCGTTACTTCCTAATAATGTCTGTGCGCTTCTTTTTTGCTCTTTATTAAATAGGTATTGTCTCTCCAGCTCCTTCTTTAGCATAAAATTAGAGCATAGGGGAAACTGTTTACTGGTCCTATGATAGCTCATGAGCTGAGCTGGCGCTGGCTGAGACCCAAAGGTCCAGACTCCCTGGCTGGCATCCTTGCCAAGACACCACCCTGTATCGATGAAAGGAACTAGAGGGAACTCTACATCTGGAGTGATCAGTGGGACTTATTCATGTGTTGATTGACAAGACGTCCAGCCTCCCATTCAGGCTGTGCTATGTCATATTAAATGAGGCTGGTGTGCACATATACACATGAATGGTGTATACTCATGAGAGAGGACTATCACTGTGTTCACTGCTGAGAGTAGTGTGTGGGCAGGAGGGGGAACGAGCCACAGAGAGAGGCCGAAGGTGATGAGGCACAGGGAGTGGGGTTTAGAGCAAGACATGGAGAAGCAGAGAGCAACAGAGACATCAACAAGAGGGGAGACAGACACAGGGAAGGTATGTGCACATGTGGACATATGTAGTAGTGTGCATGACATTGTGCTGAACCTGGGAAGTGATGTCTCAGCATGGTGAGGCTCCATGTCCTCAACCCACAACTTGGGAACTTACATGCTGAGTCTTATGACTCTGCCTGTATTAAAACTTGGTTTGGGTGATTCTTGGGTTCTGCAGTCACCCCACCCCCCACTGACTTGCTGGTCTCCTGAGTGGCATCCTGGGAGAACACATTCAGCCTAGGGCCAACCTCAGACTTCCTCCCACCAGATCTAGCTCATCCCCTAGGTCTCAGCCATTATCACCTGACTCCAAAAGACTATGACATTTGATCCAGATCGGACTTCTACTGCAAACCCTCCCTGACCAAGATGGGTATGATATGTGAGTGGCTTTATACCTGGATGCCAGGCACAGGAGCTACATTGAGGGAAGTCAGGGGAGACCTCTGTCTTGGGGTTGTCATATAGCAAGCATCCAAATCTTAAACATGGAAATTGTGGTACTCAAAGGGCTTGCAAGGAGTGAGGGTTCAGGTGGGGTTGGGGAAGAGTTGCAATGTGTGTACCTATTGGGACACGAATGTGGTATTCCATGAACTTGAGCAGGGAAGAGGAGGAGTTCCTGAACCAAGGGAGAGTGAGTGCCAAGCAAAGAGAGAAATCTTTGCCTCTCACCATAACAGGAAACAAGCCCATGTAGTCAGAGCCCAGCTTCCTGCTCACAGGGAAAGGAAAACAGCCAAGCAGACCAGCTGAGACTGGCCTGGGACAGTTGCCTGGCCACTCCGGATACTCATTTTTATGGAGTTCAGGATCTCAGGCGCCAGGCAAACCTGAGTGACCATCTAGGCTGGGACACACAAGGCTAGCTTGAGTCCAAAGGGTTGACCCTGTCTTCTCCCTAGGACTACCTGCTGTGTCTGGGAAGCAGATGAATAACATAGCATATAGGAATAGGATTCTCTTTCATATCAATGACATATGCTGTTGGACAGGAAGTGAAGATAAAGTTGGTCCTTGTACCTCAGGGACCCCCATGGGACTGGCAAGACCAGTGGGTAAAGCTTCGAGTCATATGGGAGCTTGGCCCAACCGTGGTTCTTCCAGATGGGCTTTGGGAATCTTGGGAGGTTTCCTAGACTGCATTAACTGGAGAACTCCACTTGTTCTTGACACTCAGAGCCCAGGATCATACATGCCCTGTTATGCCCTGATGGTCCTTGCACAGGAACCTGCCTGCCGTTCTTGTCTAAGCACTACTGGCCCTGCACTGAGACATGCCGTGGGAGAAGTAGTGGGCTGGGGATTTAGACACACAGTATGTCCTAGACTGCTAATTACATGACATTGAGGTAAGCCCTGGACTTTCCTACTGGAGAACATTCCTCATGGGACTACTCCTCTGGGTCAAATTCACCTACCTTGTACTGCAGTGGATCAGTACAAAGTTGAGCACTCCGGGGATGCATCAGGCTTGAGGTGCTATTTGCCCTGCCCATGGGGCTAGAAAGGATGACTGCCTCTTTTGTTGCCCTCTAGGACTCTGGGAATAATTAAAAGGGGGAATGAGGCACCTTGCACACTGGCAGGACAGAGCTATGCAAATGTGTGGTGGCCATCACTCCCTACTCCCAGTTGTGAGGGCCTCACAGGTGATAGGCAGTGACTCTAAATAAGAGTTCCTGCCCCCACGGACCTTCCTATTGAAAGGTCACCCTGAGGTCACAGCTCACAGAGAAGAGGAAGTGATTTGCATCTATTCTGTGTCAGCCTCCCATCATCAGCCCTAGGCTGGTGCTGCCTGGTGCCCATATTCACTCTTTAGATGGTTTCACAGTCAGACTTCAGGAAAGGGAGTGATTGATAGACACTCCCTAGACCACAACCTTTGTTCCATCTACAGGCTATAGTGATCCACTTCCCTTCCACATTCCTGGAGACTGAGATCTTTCCTTGATTTTGGCCAGCCCGCTGCCTAGAACATTCCCAGGACTTAAGATGTTTCTCCACTTATCAGCTTACTCAGAGGCAGAGGCTAGGGCTATGTGGGGAACCCCAGGAAGCTGAAGATGGAGAGGAATGTAGGTAGCCAAATCTAGGACAACCCCTAGACTCATGGAAGACATAGATCCTTGGCTCATAGCAGTGAACTCCCCAGAGCAGACCTGCCTACTCCACGTTAGAACTGTCAGGTCTCTGTGGGAAAGGCTGGCCTTCACAGAGTCCTAGCATAAGAAAAAACGGTAGGCTATGAGCCCCATAGCCCTAGAGTTATATGTGACTGAGAGATGCAGGGAACCTTTGAAGTAGGCTACAAAAGGAGCCAGGGCCAGAGATAGAGGCGGATAGTGTGAAGCTACAGGAATAGAAATTAAACCAAATTGGTTAGTCCTTCTAGATGCCTTAGTAGCAAACTGGCCTCAGGCTAGTCTTTAGGCCCTTAGTCCCAACACAATCTGGGACACCTGACAGGTCTTTCCAGGTCTCTTATGCCTGTGCCTACATGAGAGTCCCTCAGTAACGTGCAGACTCTAGTGCATTTGTTACTAGATGTCTTCTCCATTTGGGTTGGAGAAGATCAGGACCCAGGAAAAGAATGGCTCAAGAGCAAAGCTGGGGGCTGCTCCCATCCTACAAATACCTAGAGATGCCTCACTAGCTCCTACAGTATCAATATCCAACACAGCTCAGGGATTCATGCTTGCCAGTGCTTCTATGTTCATAGTCCACTCACTAGATCACTCCCAGTGGTTCCTCAGCCATCTCTCTGATGGGAATGCAGCCAGCCTTCCTGGCCCAGGGGGGGCAGAAGCACCACTGAGCTCTCTGAGAGTTGCAGTCAGAAGATTCTGGACTCATGATTCAGTACTTTTCCCACCAAGCAGTTTGCTGAAAGCCCCACAGCATAGTAACCTGAGTCACACAGACATCCTTTGCCTCCTCCACACACCTGCCACTATACACAGCCAGAGGGAATGCGAGGATCTCACGAGGTAGGCAAGTGACTCAGGGTCAGGCTACTTTCAGCTCTGAGTTCAAGGGGAGGAATATGGGTCGCAGGAAATGGACCTAACAAGTATCTTTGGAAAAGCATTCTAATTTACAGGATTAGAATGAAGAGTGTAATCAAAACAAATCTCTGGTCATATCCCCTTTGAAACTCCCCAAGTTATAACCACAATAAAACCCTCAGGATCCCCACCATCCAAAACAAAGGAAAATTTAAAGGAACTTCTTAAGTTTTAGCCTCCTTCTGCTATTTCTCACTGGAAATAGAACCCATGGGGCAAATTCAGCTGTGATGGCTAGTTTTATGTCCATTTGACACAATCTAGAATCATTGGGAAGAAGAATTCTCAACTGAGAAAACGTCTCTATAAAATTTGTCGGTGGACAAGTCTGTGGTACATTTTCTTGGTTGATGATTGATATGGGAGGGCCTAGCCCACTGTGGGTAGTGTGACTTCTAGACTGGTGGTCCTGTGTGCTATAAGAAAGCCATCTGAGCAAGCCAGTAGTTATAGGAGGAGTGCAGCCAGCTAACCTGATAAAACCACAGCTGCACTGTTCTGAATAATGTGCATAGACATGCATGCTAGCTACTTCTCACAGAGCCAACCTGGAGTCTGCTGCTGCACCTGGTGATTGGTGATGTACAACCATCAGAATGCTGGGGGCCAATGAGCAAGAGGGAACACAGCTAAGAGAGTCTCTGGCTGCCAATGGGAAATTGGGATGAGGTATATAGGTTTGCCCCATATCTGTAATGAATGAGTCCACTGCTTGCTTCTCATCTGACTCCCAGTGTTTGTGTCGTCGATGCTGCACCTTCTCACCCCCTCCCCCAAGGGGTGTGCAGATAAGATGACCCCCAACAAGTAATCAACACTCCCCCATGGCCTCTGCATCAGCTTCCCTCAGTGATGGGCTGTGATATGGAACTATAAGTTTAAACAAACCCTTTTCTCTCCAATAGTATTTATCCATAGTACTAGAAACCCTAACTAAGACATCATCTGAGATTTGATTCCCATGTTACAGATTCAGAAGCAAAAGAGAATCCTAGAGTTCATCTTGTCCCTTCTCTGCCTCTAGACAGGAAGAAACAGTAGCACAGGGGACAGGTCAAGGGAAAGTAGGATGCCAACACAGCTGACACTGGGGGCAGCATGGCAATCTGGCCTGGCTGATGCTGACATTGTGCTGTATGGGACATGTGTGGTCTGAGCTGAGTCCAGATGAATTGTAACAAGAGAGCCTGAGCAAAGTAACTTGGCTATCAACCAAATCAAAGGAAACTGATACTGTGCATGAAAAGCTGCCCCGGCCTTTTTTAGACTGGCTGGGAGACAGCCCTAGCCCTGTGCAGTTTCTGGCCTCCTCCTCTCTATTCTCAAGCCCTGAACTTGCCTCTAACTTGAAAGGACTAATTAAAGCCAAATGAAAAAAAAATCAAAAGCTTGTTATCTGGCTCCATTACTCTCAGTCCTGGCATCGGTCTGCCTCTCAAAGCTGTCCTCCCTCTGTTCTCTCCAAGGATACCATGCAGTGTTAGGGCCTACTGCTCTGCAGGCCTCCATGGTGAACTTGGCTTTTGTATTATAGCAGGAGCAAGAGCAGGATAGATACCTGTTCATGCCATCAAGTGTATCCCTACAGATGCTCTTACTTCCAAAAGCAAAGCCCTAAACAATTTTGAGCAAGGTTTCTACAGAAAACTGTCAGAGATTGCTAAACCCTCTGATCTCAAAAGATTATCTATGTAGTAAATAGGCATCACTACCATGTCATCTTCTAACATGAACAATGTATGCACATGGGTGAGTAAATGCATTGGTGGAGACATTTGTTGCACGTATTCAAGTGTGTTGGGGTACTCAAATGTAAAATGAAGATTTCACCAAGGTGCTATGGGTTGACGTTCACCCCCCTCCCAAATGCAGATTTAAATTTGCTTGCATTTTAACTGTAGTAAGGGTTTCCAGGATGATGGGGCTGGGAAGGAGTTTGGTGGCCAAAGCACTTGTTATACAGGTGTGAACCCTGAGTTTAGATCCACAGGAGCCCATGTAAACACTGAGTGGGCATGGCCACCCACCTATAACTCCAGCCTTGGAAGGCTGAATCAGGAGAATTCTCTGAGTGAGCTGGCTAGAAAAATTAGCCAGGATTTGATTGAAAGGTTCTTTCTCAAATAACAGGGTGGAAGAGTAATTGAGAATGAGTGGATTAATTTTTTGTTTTGTTTTGTTTTGTTTTTCAAGATAGGGTTTCTCTTCGTAGCCCTGGCTGTCCTGGAACTTGCTCTGTAGATCAGGCTATCCTCAAACCCAGAGATTCACCTGCTTCTGTCTCCTGAGTGCTGGGGTTAAAGGCTTGCACCACCACTCCTGGCTTGAATTAATTATGTTATTGCGGGAGTGGGTTAAGATCAATCAGCTCTCACTCTCTTTCTCTTGCCTCCCCTCATCCTCTTGCCATGTTATGATACAGCAAGTGGGTCCTCAACAAATGCAGACACACTTGATTGCAGACTTTGGCAACCCCCAAAACTAAGTGACATCAATTGCTGCTCATGATTGATGGCCCAGTCTCGGCATTCCACTATAGAAGTATGAGGGTTCTCTAATAGTCTTCTCTATACTTATCTTCTACTGCTTCCCTGACAGATCTATGTTTAAATGTGTAACACACACACACAGCACAACACAAATATGGTTCATCACTGACTGCCTACATTTAGGAATAGTTCAAAATCCCCCAAATTCTTAACAGTCCCATAGACCTTCTTGACTAGATCAGCTACTATCCAAAGTGAATGGTTCCAGGATTCTTGCTTTGAATTCCCTTCCTGAAAGACTATAATCTGTAAGCAAAATAAACCCTTTCCTCACCAAGTTACTTTTAGTTTTGGTCTTGATCATAGCAATAGAAACCTAACTATAAGATAGACACCTTTTCCATGGTACACAGAGGATGTGTTATAAATATGCTTGATCTCTTCCTATCTCCCTTTACTCTCATTTGCCATTTATAAAGATATGCAGGGGGCTAAAATAAAAACCACAATTCTCTGAAACCCCATGTCCACCTCAAATGCAAAATGACTTCTCATGTTAACACTTGCCTTTCCTGAATTTTCAATCATTTTCTCTAAGCTGCTCCACCATGTCCAAATGCAAAGAACATCAATTTTACTTGTTTCCACCTATTCTCAGCCCCGTTTCTCATAATAAACAAGGAGAAAGAGAACGTTCAAAACAAGACACCAATAGGAAACCTACATTTTAGCTCTAATGGACTCTTTCATACACTAAGGATGTTTGGCTGGTGATAGGCCAAATCAATGATACCCAAGATGGAGACCTATCAAAACTCCATGGAGGCTACAAAGCTGGGGTCCTGATTGCCCACACCCAACTGTCCAGGCCCACAGGATGCCCTCTGACTCACCGCACTGCTGCAAGGGATGTCCTTCACCTTGAGCCAGGCCAGGTCCAGTGTGCCCTCGCCTCGGTAACAGGACTGCAGGCGTTCCTTAATGCGGTCATTGATCTGTTTCAAGATGAAGATGCACAGGGCAGACTCATCCAGAGATTTCATCTTCCGCTTCTGGCCCTTGGAGAAGACAGTGAAGAGGAGGTCAGCATCTGGACGGACTCCCAGGGTCCGGCCCAGCACAGCACCAGCTTTAGACAGGTAGGCAGCCTGTAGCAAGCGATATTCCACCCCATTGCGCTCACAGCCAATGGGCACCTCCACGTAGGAGTTGAAGGCTGTGTCCTCTTTGCAAAGCCTCACAAGCTTTGACGTGTACACCTGTTCCTTCGTTGTGGAGCCTGGGGGAGACACCATCTCTGGCTGAAGGGTCAAAAAGTAGACAAAGTTGCCACTGCTGAAGCCATAAACGTAGTAGATGTCAAAGTCAGGGATAACAGTGAAGGTGTCTGAAGGGATCTTGATCATAGAGGCCACAAATTCATCATGGAAAACATAAGCAAACATGCCATCTGCCTCAGAGTTCTTAGTCAGCTTCCGGCTAGAGATGGTAGGAAAATATTCAGGCTTGCCATCCACTGCAGTGGCAATAAAGAGTTTATCATCCAAATTGCTATAGGAGACGATCACCCCAAAGACTGAGCCACTCTCATTAACCCCCGAGAGGTAATGTTCCTTCTTGTGGAAAGGCTCCCCCAACTTGAAGAGGTCCTCTAGCCTGAGGAGCTTGCAGATACCCTGGTACAAGCTCCCACATGCAATCAGCCTGTTTTCTTTGTAGTCTATAAGCAGCATCTTGTTGACATTATTGGTGCTGGCCAGGGGCTCATTGCAGGTCTGAACAATACGAGGTGGGTAACACTTGGGATTGTCCTCATCTGGCCCTGTCTGATGAGTCACCAAGACCTTGAGGTCACTAGAGAGTTTGTAGATCCTGTTGACAGCCCCCAAGTAAATGTGTCCTGTCCTCTCGTCCACCACAAGGTGATTGAAGCCCTCGGTGGGTTCCCCTCGGAATGTGACCAAAGAACGCTTTTGAGACAGCTGTGGTGGCTGCCGTGAAAGCAGAGTAGAGGAGCCCATCCCTACCACCAGGAGGTGGGACAACAGGCAGGTCCAGTTCCAGGGCATGGCTTTCATCTCCGAGAGAGGTCCTCTCAACACAGCAGCAACTAGCACAGCCGTCCCTCCAGAGGGCCAGGACTCAGCAGGGCGGTCTCCCCTAGGAAAGAGAAAATTTGATTAAAATGTGAGTGAACCACGGCAGGGCTCTGTGGTGCCTACAGATCTTTCTGAATTTAGGACATACATGGAACCGACCTGTTCTGGGAAAGCCAGAGGCCAGTCCTGCCCCCGGTGTAGGTCCATGAGATGGTTATCTCGGTGGTGGCAGTCTTAGTACTTGTTATCAATAATGATGATGGTGATAATGGTGATGAGGATGATGAGGATGGTAGTGATGCTAATAAGAAACAACATGGCCTACTGAGTGTCCGGTTTTGCACCAATCCCTGGCCAGTACCACTGGATACTGTTATTTCATCTTAGTAACCCTTCCATAATGAGTCTGCCAACTGCCCTCCTAGATCTAAGGTCTGCACTTATCTGTGAAAACAGAGTTGACACACATGGACCCTACATCGGAGGGTCCCAAGTTATCGTCCTAGTGAACAGCATCAACACAAGGCTAGAGGAGAAGCCATCTGTCCCGGGACCTTCCTCTGTCTCTCTGTCTCCATGTTTTGTGCACCATCTCCTGCCTACTTTATTAGACCTAAGAGAGAGTAACAGTGATCTCATTGTTTCTAACTCAAAAATGCAGCACTAAGCCAGGTGGTGATGGTACATACCTTTAATGCCATTACTTCAAAGACAGAAGCAAGCTTTTCTCTGTGAGTTCAAGGCCAGCTTGGTCTACAGAGCTAGTTCCAAGATAGCCAGGATTACTCAGAGAAACCTGTTTCAAAAAGAAAAAAAAAAGAAAGAGAGGAAGGAAGAAAGAAAGAAAAGAAAGGAAGAAAGGAAGAGAAAAAAGGAAAAAGAATGGAAAAGAAAAACCAGCACTACCCACTGAAGAAACCAGTCTTTCATGAATATTCTTATTAATTTTTGCTGAAAAGATCAAATTTGCACATCTTGTTTCCTGCCAGAACCTTAACTGCTGCCAACAGAAGCCTGTGGTCATTTTACACCACATTTTACAGTTAAGGAATGTAAGCTTAGGGGACTTTTGTGGCTTGTACCACCAAAAATGGAAAAGGTGGCTGAAGTAGTCGGTCCTTAACCATCTCATTTGATCCCACAGCAAGGGCTGGACCCCATGTCCTGTTATCCACAACAGAATTGCTAAGGCCACCCATTATAACTGCTGTCCCTGACCCACGTTGTCCTTCCTGCCTCCTCTACCAGATGGTACAGGGAGGTTAAACTAAAAGCCCACATCCTCCATCCCTTCAAGTTGCAGTGGCCACCAACCCCCACTGGGTATACTACCCAGCTCTGAGCTCTCCTGTCATTTTAATGAAGTACATCTTGGCTGCCTCCTATGGTGAGGACTCCTCTGCCTCCTGTAATTTTTCTTTGAAAGGAGAGAAAAAGTACTTTCAGAAACCAGTGGTCTGACAAACAAATAATAAATAAATAAATAATCACTAGGGCACAAAATTGCCATCCATCCTAGCAGTTGCCTTCATTTCTACTCAATATACTTTCTGCATGTGTTTCCAGGGGGACAGCATTGCATTTCTCCCAGCTCGGATGAAATAAGGGCTGGAATCATCAATATCTTATTTAGGGACATCTCAGCTCTGTAGGATTTCTCATTTCCCCCAAGCTCCTAAAAAATGAGGTTATGGGATGAGGCAAATTGTTAAAGTAATAGAAGTCACCCCAGCAGGAAGAAAGGACAGGCTAGCTGGACAGCCAGAGAAGAGAAAAAAAAAATAGTAAAGACTTTACATTGTCAGCCAAAATCCTAAGGAAAAACCACCTCAAGGAGACATGAGAGGAAGAAACCACTAACAGATGGGAACCCTACTGTAATGGGCAGTCCTGTAAACAAAGGGCCTTCCTTCATCTACCCACGTGGTTCAAGAGCGTACTCAGTGCATGTGCAAAACAGGCAAGATAATGTAGGACTCTCGGGTCTGGCTGTCAACTTACTGCTAATCCAGGTGAAAACCACCAGAACCTACTTATTACATGAGATAAAGTTGTGTGACATAGGAGAGCATGCTTTGGGAGTTCTTATTTGAGGAGAGGGAACAAGGAGCAGGCTTTCAGAAAGAAACCTCAGTGCGGATGAGAAACACAGCTCAGGAAAGAATCAGGAGGAAGGTATGGCAGAAGAGAGAAAGCTATGAGCCCTGTCAGGATAGCACTGAGAAGTCAAGACTAAAATGCACAGAGCTGGGAAAAGAGAACAACGTAGGAAAAGCAAAGGGAAGCCCTCCCTTCGCTGGAGGAGAGATTGGAGCTGAGGACTGGTGAGATCCAGGAGCCAAACAGATTCTGTCTTAATCAGTAGTGCAGCCATATCACCCTGTCCAGCACCCAGTGGAGGCTCAATAACTATTTGACTGGAGAAAGAGGGGCCAGAAGCAGAGAGACTAGCAATGTTTGTGCAGCCTTGACTATATCCCAGGCCCCAAGCAAGGTAAATGCTTTCCCCTGAATTAGCTCATAGGACCATCATGGATGTCCCTAAAGCAAGATGGCTTTACCTATCCTGCAGATGAGGTAGCAAGTTCTTCGAGGATATGTGACCAATGAGAGGCAGAGTTAGGGAGGGAATCCAGGTCTATATCACTGCAAAGTCCATACACCTTTTAGAAATGCCTAATTCCAGAACCCAGAATATGGAGCCATTGGAATTTAATTAATGTAAGTCCCAAACACAGAGGTCCCAGGATATCACCTACCAAATCCAGAGAAATGAAAATTCCTGTGACCTACAGGACTGTAGTCGGAAGGTTTCTCCAGTCCTGCCCGGCCCTGTGGTCTTGCAGCCATTCATAAAATAATCATTCAGAAGCTTAATATTATTTATCAATTTCATGGCCTATGGCAGACTTCTTGCTAGCTAGCTCTTATATCTTAAATTAACCCATTTATATAATCCATGTTTTGCCACATGTTCTGTGGCTTTACTGGTCTGCAGGCATCTTACTCCTTCGGTGATGGCTGGTGTCTCTCCAGCCTCTCTTTCCTGTCTCTTTCCTTGGATTTCCCACCTGCCTCTAAGCTGCCCTGCCACAGGCCAAAGCAGCTTATTTATTAATCAATGGGAACAACATACATTCACAGTGTATAGAAAGATCTCCCTCAGCATAGGACACCACCCGAGAGATGACACTTGTCAATGGGTACTATCACATGACAATTCTGAAAGTACTGATGAGTACTTGACACAAGGTGAACCTTCTGTTCATCACACAGCAGGTGCTTTGCTGTTGTTAATAAGGTTGAAACCAGGTTAGAAAGATAAGGATTATAAGGGATGGTACCCACTGGTTAAAAAAAAAGTGTTAGGACAAGTGATGAGGAGTCAAGACAGTTCCTCTTTAACTGTCTTTCCAAATCCAAAGAGCAGAGAAGATTCTAGAAATTTGTTCTGAACTAGGTAATCTGGTTTAATGCTGCTCACAACTCTAATTTCAGAGGCAATGGAGGTGATATCAGAAGGGGCCACATGGGATAAAAGATGAAGATGAAGGCTGGGGAGATAGCTCAGTTGGCAAAGTGCTTGCCGTGCACACATGAGAACTTCAATTTGATCCCTAGAAACCATGTTAAAAATTCAGGCATGCCAGCATATGTTTATAATCCAAGTCCTGGGGAAGGGAAGACAGGAAAATCTCTGGGACTCCTTAGCCAGCCAGCCTGATATAATCAATGAGTTCTAAGCTGGTGAGAAACCCCATCTCAAGAAACAGGGTAGACAACAAGTAAGGAAGGATACTCAAGGTTGACCTCTGACCTTTACATGCACATGCAGAAATGCACATGCACTAGCACACATATGTATACCCACCCCACACACATGTACACAAACACAATCAATTAATCAATCAATAACAATGTAAAAAGAAAAGATGGTGGTGAGGGATAGCACAGACCACCGATTCCTCATTCAGTGCTCTTCCTATCACATTTGGCCTCTTCTGACTTTATCTAAACATACTCCAGCATCTGCTCCCCAGGCTTTGACAGCTATTCAGGCACCATATGCTCTGCTGGCTAACAGGGATCTCACTGCAGCTCTGCCAACAGCCAGATTCCAGAGGGGCTGGGATACTCACTGGAAGACACGGGCAGGTCGGGGCACAGCCACCAGCCCTTTGGGAGGGAGCGTTCAGCAGACCCTGTATCAGAGCATGCCATGTGCCTGACATTTGGCCCACCTTACCGTACACACTCACAGGCCCACAGCCAACCCACAGCTCCCCAGTCAGTGCCAGGCAAGACAAGGAGGCCATAATCATGATTTTTCCCGGGGAAGGAAGGGGCCACATCTCACTCACCATCTTCTATTAGGCACCCAAATGAGACATGGTTACACATCTCAAACACTTATCACTTTCATCTGGGGATGGTAAAATAACTGTTCCTGGAGGGAGAGGGGAACTCTCAGAAACAATAACATGTGACGGGGAATAAGCAGCCTCTCATTTTTTGCCCCAGAAAAAGGATTGATTAGGAAACAGGAAACAGAGAAATAGAAAAGGAAGTTATATGGACAAGCACGTGGACACCAGCTAGCTCACTGAAGACTCCACTGTGGGTATAGCCAATGCCAGTCTCCACACTCCAGCTCAGGGGTGGCCTTCTTCCCACAGAGGGGCAGAGCCACTAGCCCCCTGGCACCCAGGGTCATCTAAGGTTATTCTGACCTCACAGAACTGCAAAGCTGGAGCTTCCAGAGGGTGGATGTGTCTATCCCAGGACTTCAACCCATGTAAGTGCTGTCTTTAGCCCAGGAATGTCCTACCCCAACTTCTGATCCTTCTATAACTTCTCACTCAAATATCCATTTAGATGATTTTAAAATAATTTTAAAATAAAAAAGTACCAGCAAATCACTCCAAAGGTTTCCAAAGGGCTTCCTGAACCAGGCAGTGTGAGCAGGACAGAGGACAGGACACCCACAGACCAAATCAAACCCAAACACACTGCCACCTCCCCTTCATGAAATCAGACTTTATTTCTGAGTGGTCTCGAGGGAGATGGAACTCATTTTTAGAAGCTGATCATCATTTTGATTAAAGCAGTTGGGACTGCCTTTGTTTTATATGGCAAGTTTTGAAGAGCTCAAACTAATTTTCATGAAGTGCTACCGTCCTCTCAGATTCCTGAGTGGCAGAAAGAAAGTTATTATAGAGCAGTTTAAAATAGCAATTAGCTCACAAAATTCCTTCAGAGTTTAGAAGTCGTCTTCATGTACATTACCTCGTTCTGATTTTATTGTTCACCATGACTCTTGGGTTACCATTGAATGTGATCTCAGAGAGTACAGGCTAAGAATTGCTGGGTCCATCTTGTAACCCAAGGGGGCAAATACAAAGAAGGGCCTCAAACAATGAAGCCATAAGAGAACAGAAATGGCCAGAGTGCCTGGATGCCAGGTCGGGTTGTATAGATGTCTATGTGGTGTGCATGACACCATCTGGTGCCTGTTCTGCCCTGATAATACAAGAGCCAAAGCTTTCCTCTTTCCAGAAGCTAGTTCAGGTTCAGTTTTCTGGAATCATTAATGAAAGAATCTTGTTTTCTGTTGCTGTGATGAAATACCATGACCAAATTCAAGTTGGGGAGGAAAGGGTTTATTTCAGTTTATGGCTCCACATCATAGTCCATTATTGAGGGAAGTCAGGGCAGGAACTCAAACAGGGCAGGAACCTGGAGGCAGGAGCTGACACAGAGACTATGGAGGGGTGCTGCTTACTGTTTTGCCAAGATATAGCTTGCTCAGCCTGCTTTCTTATACAGCTCAAGACCACCTGCTCAGGAGTGGCACTGTCCACAGTGGGTACTCCCACATCAATCTTTAATCAATAAAATGCCCTACAGGCTTTCCCACAGACCAATGTGGTGGGGGCATCAGGCCAATGTGATAGAATTTTCTCAACTGAGAGTCCCTCTTCCCAAATGAATGTAGCATGTGTCAAATTCTAAGCTACACAGAGAGAAATCCAGAAGTGTCTATGGCCACATCCTCTCTACCAGGCTGTTCTTCAGTGAGGTTAGGTAACAAGCCTAATATATTTGTGTGTCCCCTGCACAGAGATTAACTATAGTTCTATAAGTGGTGGTGCATTGCCCCAAGTAAGGTCTGGGGGTGAGCATGGGTGTAGACTTTCACAACCACACATTGCTCCCCCTATCTTCAGGCTGTACCCACAGTCTCCCAGGGTTTCGACCTGTTCATGGCTTTCATGTCTCAAATTTCATTCATTTCTCAAAGGAGTGAATGACCACTATCTCTGGTCCCAGGAAGACTCTCAAATGTCCCAATCGCATGTTAGTACAGGGACTCTCAGATGTCCCAATCACATGTTAGCACAGGGACTCTCAGATGTCCCAATCACATGTTAGTACAGGGACTCTCAGATGTCCCAATCACATGTTAGTACAGGAATCAGTGCCCACCAGATATCCACTGATAACAAGTTATTAAATTTGTCCAGTGATGCTGTTCTCTCTAACATCCAAAGCCCCTTAAGAGTAAAGATCATGGGTTGGCAAAATGGCTTACCAGATACAGTGTCTGCCACCAAGCTGATGACCCTAGTCCAATCCCTAGGTCCCTCCCACATGATGGGAGAGAAGAGACATTTGCATATTGTCCTCCAATCGCCACGTGGCACGTATACTCCCTCTCACACACACAATAAATAGCTAAGAGTAATTTTTAAATAATAAAGATTACAGGTTTTTTTCCATCACTGAATATCTTCAGTTCTAAGCTTAGATCCTGAGACACAGGATCTTAGGGCCTGAGACACAGGAAGTAGATAATAAATGTTTGAGTACGAAGGAAATAAGGGGAAAAAATGAATGACTCTCATGGCAGAGTATTTGAGTATATTGAGTATAGAGTATATGAGATAGCAGCTGGCATCGCTTATGGCTGAAATTCTAAGTATATCCCAGTGCTGTACCACCAAGGTCAAAAAGGGTCTGGACTGACGAAGTTGGTCTTCCCTGCCTAATCAAGGGCTTATAAATACTTAAAACACTCAATTTTGTCCTTTTAAAATTGAGTACACATGCCTCTGAGAAGCTACACCTTCCATACATGATTTACAGGGAGATCAGCAGTCTGCCAACTGAAATATTGTCACAAGTCACCTTCGGCCTACAAACTAAACTTTCCCCTACTCAATCAAGAAATCCAGTGCAGTCAGGGAAAGGAGCAGGGACAGAGAAAGTTGCACTGGGGGAAAACAGCACAGTGGATACAAGTTGCTAGACGCCAGCATGCATACACTCATTCATCTAATGACTATTTCTTTCCTAGCAAGTGACTGCTAATTGAACATATGCCATAAGACAAATCCTGAGCCAGGCGGCAGTGGTGCACACCTTTAATCCCAGCACTCGGGAGGCAGAGCCAGGCGGATCTCTGTGAGTTCAAGGCCAGCCTGGTCTACAGAGTGAGATCCAGGACAGGCACCAAAACTACACAGAGAAACCCTGTCTTGAAAAGAAAAAAAGAAAAAAAAAAAAGAAGAAGAAGAGGAATCCTGAGCTGGGACCAAAGGGTAGTTCCCCTAGAGCAGAATATAATATCCCTGCTCTGCAGTGTTTGCGGGTTTCCTAGAGAGCTCTAGCTGTCCCCTTGAGAAATTGTGCAAAACTCCACTTCCTCAACCCTTCTCAGAAGCCAGGGACTCCACCACCTCCTTTAGTCCTGCAGACAGTATCATGCCCAAGAACCTGCAACTCCAGCATGCAGGAAGGTCATGAACAGAAAGCTAACTTTGATGAAGCTCTTCATTATGACCTGGAGGCAGCCCTTGATATTTCAGGCACTATAATGCCAAAGAGGAGTCAGGAATCACTACACAATGGCTCTCTCCGCTCCAGGTCTGGCTGGGAAGATTTAAAAACACAGAATTCTCCTGGGAAGCATGATCTGGGCAGTAAATGAATGACAACTTCTTTCTAGTGTCTCACTTGAAAATGCAGGCTGGTCGGGAATTGGGGTTCAGCCTGGCATCAATCTGGCATCCATCTGGCTGCTGTTTCCTGTTGCAGCTGCCAGCACAGCTTATATGAAAGCCTTTGCCTGGCTATCCTGGTCCCAGTATTGGTTTTCCATCCTCAGAGACCTGCAATGGCCTCTGGATGCACACAGATGGAGGGACATCATGGAAAAGTAACCAAAACATCCTGAAAGTGTAGCAATGCAATGCTGCTTTTGCCATTATGAAAGATGGTGAACATTTGGCTCTCAGAAGGGAACCTGAGGTCCACTTATCCTATGCATATGCCTTGGGATTTGTATGGCTGAGTAGTTTCCACCTAGAAAGGAGACCCACACTGCCCTCCAGCCTCAGACTCACAGGCCAGATCATTTTGGTTGTTTTCAGCCACATCTGATGGTCTTATGGATGAGAACTCTGAAGATCTTGTCTCCTCTCACAGGCAGGGGAAGAAGCTGGATGTTCTTAGCTCACAGCCATTTGTGTTTATGCCAGTGACATTTCCCGGAGCCTCTTCCCTCTGACTCACCATGAATTAGGTCACTGCAGCCACCAGGAATAGCTGCCCTCATAGGCCATGGTCTGTTCATTTCTCTTGATGTCTCAGTTTCCCCATTTGTAAGTTGGTGTTTCTAGGAGCGAAGTGGAAAAGAGCATGCCCAAATTGCTCTTTCAGTGAACCACAGCAGAAGTGAGGAAGTTCAGACCTCCCAGAACACTGGTTAGCACAGATTTGAGGAGGGGAGGGGTCCTCAGACCGAATTTGTAGGGGTGCCAGGCAGAGCCAGGCAGAGCTGTGCGATGGTCGTGCCTGCAGCACCCAGGAGTGGTTTTTACAGCTGGCCCTGAAGATGCTCTTTTGAGACTCTGCACCTTTCTTCAGTCGGCTTCCTCGTTGCCCAACCTAAGTTGTGAAGTGTCTCTAGCATGCCAACCATGCTTTAATCCTGTGGCCTGCCCTTAGAGAGCTTGGGGTCCTCTTCTGTCAAGTGGGCCCACAACACTCCCTGTAGAGTTTACTTTTTCTCTTCCAAGAAATGCCATCAGTTCTGTGTTGCTCTATCTCACTACCTGGGGAGTATGTCTTTCCTTTTTTTTTTTTTTTTTTTTTTGGCCCCTGGCACTGTGTAGGACAGTTGGTGGAAGAATGTGGATAAGAGATCTGCAAGTGCTGAGCCCTCCACCCCCACAGGACTAATATAAAGCCTCACATAAGCTGATTCTGCCCCATCTCCTCCCCTTCCCTTGACAAGTAAGAAAAAGACAGACATTCCCATCCTCAGACTGGTGCAAAGTTTCTAACTAGATTTTTGTTTTCTTTGTGTGTGTGTGTGTGTGTGTGTGTGTGTGTGTGTGTGTGTGTGTGTGTGTGGTACTGGGGACTGAGCACAGGAACTTCTGTATGCCAGTCAAGTGCTCTGTGACGAAGCTACATCACAGGCCCATAACTAGACTTTCCTAACTCAAGAAAGTATCAGGTTTGGAAGCAATAAAACAGATGTGGGGTTTTAGGAAATCAAAGCTGAGACTTCACATTCTTAGGTCCTGGAGCCTGAGTTTCTCTCCAGCTATCCCTCTGAAATAGCCACCATCCCCGTCATGGCTACCCATATCAGAGTCAACTAGCCATTGTCCTTCCAGCCCCAACAGTCTTCGTGCAAAGAATCCAAAGCCCCACCAAACCATAGAACCATGGAGGAGCAGTTGACTTGAGGCTCACTTTGCCAGAAGATGGTACTTCCATTGCCCCCCAAAGTCGAGTGGTATCTCTCTCACATGCCTTCCCTGTCCGCCTACTCCATCCATCCCTTCCTCTTTCAATCCTAGAGGAAATCAGGAAGTGAACAGTTGTCTGCCTTGTCGGCTATACTCATGTAATTAGTGCTGTTTAATTCCACGAGGCAAAGCTCATAAAACACAAAACATATTTCAGCTGTGTGCCACGAATCCTGGCAGAAATCCCCACTGCAGCCGGAAGCTGAACAAAGTTATATTTGCTCCCTAAAAAGATAAATAAATTCAGGATGGAGGCGACAAAGTTTTGAAGCCAGGCACTGTTATTACCTGGCAATATGCAAAGGAGAAAGAACAAGGGATTCTGGTCCCTAAAGTTTGGAAACCACTGCCATTGCCATGACAACAATGACTATTAAAAACATTTCCTATTGATTAAGTAATGCCAGCATAATACGTCATATCCTTGTAAGGCCATTCTGGACTCGCCCTCTACTCACTCTCAAGCATTGACACATGCTTTAAGACATTGTCCCCAGTCACCGGATGGGAAGACATCATTAGTCTCTTGTGTCCTGGACACACACATGTGAGTCAGATTCCTAAGCAGAAATCTGCAGCTTCTAGTAATTACTCCAGCTTAACTAACATGTCCCTACCTCCCAACTGCTCCTCCCCTGTCAACCCCACTGCGCTGACACCTCCCTGCACTTCAGTATTTATCCCAGGCACACATGGAGCAAGCAACAGAAAATGGTGTCCTCTGTCCTGCTACCATTTAAACATAGAACTCAGACTGGTGCTGTGTGACACTTTCTGGGGAGACATAAGAAGCATTTATGTACCCTAGGTAAAGAGGGACCGACAGACCAAAGAGAAGATTCCATCAAAGTGCAGTTTAGCAATGGGGGTTACTTACTGGTGCACAGGTGACTCACCAGCAACTCCATCACTGAGAAGTCCACCTGAGACAATTGTTTACCTTTCCCATAGTGGCAAATGGAATCCAGAGGTGGGACTTCATGAGGACTTTATGAGCCTCCCTGTGCTGGGGGGGAATATCAGTAGACCAGATCTCATGAGGATCTCCTATGGTCATCACAGCTGCTCTGCTTCAAGGCCATGATGCTCCTGTCCAACCCAGTGGAAACAGCTGCGACATTCTATCAGGGGTCATCATCACTGGAAGAGCAACATAGTTCAGACCTCTGAGGTTAACCTGTGCCTCCAAGTCAGGACTAGACCCTCTTCTCAACGCTCCCAGTACACTGATCCTCTCCTACAGCTTCCCTGTGAACAGACTGTACCTTTCCCCTTTTCAAGGTGACAAGAATTCGGAATTAAAGGAGGGCCCAGAGCAAGGCCAAGTACATCTGAATAATATTGGATGCTGCTGACACCCTCTTTCAGGATCTGCTCAGAGCTGTGTCAGTGGAGAGGGCACAGAGGGTCAAGTCTATTGCAAAGCCCAGGAGGCCTCTATGTATTTCCAGTGGCTCTGAGTCTACCCTACATATACACTATGAATGGGAACACAGTATTCTCCAGGCAGGGAAGTCTAGAGAATAGGCAGTGCCTGCCAGTTCACTGTCCCGCTCACACGGTCCCAGAGTCTACCTGAACCATGACTACCACCTCTCATGAGCATAACATTTTGCCTTCGAGTAATTCAAGTGCACTAAACACTCACCATTCCAAAAGCTGGGGACTGAGCCCCCAAGAAGTTCACTAACTTCCCATATGCCTTAGTGTTTCTGTTGCTGTGATAAAACACCATGACCAAAAGTAGCATACAACTCAGAGATCACATTCCATCACTGAGGGAAGTCACAGAAGATATTCAAGGCAGGAACCTGGGGACAGAAACTGAAGCAGAGACTATGGACAAATGCCGCTTACTGGTTTGATCCCCATGGCTTGATAAGCCTGCTTTCTTATACAACTGAAGAACATCTGCCTATGGGTGGCACCACCCACAGTGTACTAGGCCTTCCACATCAGTCACTAACCACTAAAATGCCTCACAGACTTGCCCACAGGCCAATTTTATGCAGGCGTATTCTCATTTGAGAGTCCATCTTCCCAAATGACTCTAACTTGTATCAAGGTGACATAAAACTGACCAACACACCACATTGATGCTTCTGTTGATTCTGTTTTTCCTTATAGCACAAAGCTTCCATCAGAGTCATCCCTCGAGACTGTATATCAAAAATAGGAGCAGAAATGAGTCTGGAAGGCCCCAGTGCAAAGAAATAGTTCCTACCCGAGAAGAGAGAAGGCCATCTTAGCATAATGAAATCTTTTAAAGTGTTCTTTCATTGACAGGCATTGGTGGTTGCAGGCCATGGAATCCAGTGAGGTTAAGTTTGGGGGAAGACATCAGATAGTATCTCAAAGCCAAGCAGCAAGTCTATTTGTGCCTCGGTTCCACAACATATATGCAGTATGCATACGCACCTCTATACTGTATGTCAGTAACCTGCCTTTTCAGAGTGAAGCCATGAAAGAGTCAACATTGCCTTCGATCCTATTAAACATTTTAATTAAAAGATAGAACTGGGAACACAGCTTAATGGTAGGGTGCTTGCCTAGCATGTAGAAGACGCTGGGTTCCATATTCAGCACCATATAACACACATGTGTATATGCGTATGCTGAAGAGGAAACAAAATAAACAAAAATAGCTTGTTTTAGATAATATTAACACCTAAAGGAAAAGGAGCAGGGATATTTTTTAAAGATAAAATACCACAGGTGGGGACGGGAGTCTTGATCAGCCAAACGACTTCTGCAAGATGAAGGACTGATAGCCAAGGGAGTAACCACCATACAAAGATTTGGGGGGGGGTGTCTCCTAGACCAATAATAAAGTGTTCACAAAGACCATGAAAAAGAAGAAAAACATTGAGGAAAAAGTAGAAGGCAGAGTGACCAGAAGACATGTACTAAGCATGGAAATGTGACTGTGAAGCCCAAGAAGAAGGTAGCAGACACTGAAGGGCACTGAACCATGGAGAGCAGTTTGTGTTTATCACAAACAGCATGAGAAGCCCCGAGAAGGGCCAAAGCAAAAGAGTGGCATGGTTAGGCATGGGGCTGGCTGTCAGCCTGGCTGTGGTGGAAGAGGAGAGCTGCCGATTTTCAGTGAAAAGTGTTGGCAGACCTAAGCCCGAGGGCATGGTAGAAAATGAAGCATGGTTGTTCCAACTGCTTCCTGGTGAGTTTGGAGATGAGAGGGCAAGAAGAGAGAGGCATTCATCCTAACTCCAAGGTTTTGATACCTGTCTGAATGGATGGTAGTATCATTTTAACAATTGGGGAAAAACTGAGGAAGAACAGGTGATGGGGGTAAAAAGGTCAAGAGTCCTGTTTGGGACCTCAAGGGATAGCTTGTCCGAAGAGGCTATCCTGCCCACAACGGTTGTCTATGAGAATCATCGGGGGGAATGATTTACAAAGGACAAAGCTTGTGACCTGTGGAAGGCATGGAATTGGAATGCTTCTGAGAGAATGCTAACATCATCATATCTAGATAAGAAGCTGACTCTACATAACTGAGATGGAACGAGGCTGGCTCTGAACCCACAGTACCAAAGGACCCTAGGGGCCAGGGTCTCTCCCCTGGACTGACCCTTGATAGGATCAATTTTACACTAAGCTTTCTAGGCTAGGAGAAGTGATGTCAACTAAAATGCCTTACTTAGGAACCTAAAATTTTATGCTTATACCTTATGAAGTAATAATAGTAAAACTTCCATTTTATCAGAGAAATTGAAAATGTCCTTGCAATAGAGACTATTTTGTAAACTTCATTAAGTTTCCAACCAAAATTAATAACAAACGTAAACAATAAAAAAAAAAGCCATCTTTTTGGTCACACTGTGAGCAGCAGCCTGGACTATGGAAAACAGTGACAGCCAAAGGCCAGGCTGATGAAAATTAAACAGAAGTCAGAAGAACTCAGGCCGACGAAGGGACTCTATCCCAAGTCATTGTTTTAAAGAAGTATGTTAAGGAATGCCTGGTATATAATTTACCATTTTGACCATTTTTAAGGGTGTGTTTCCAAGGCCTTAAACTCACTTGCAGTGTCCTGCAGCTATCATTATCATCCTCATCATCACCATCATCATCATCCATCTCCAGAGCCATTCATCCCAGGCTCCAACTTGTCCTTTTAAACACAGCCACACTTCCCTCACCCCAAGCCCTGGCAACTACCACTCTGCTTGATGTCTCTATGAATCCTGGTGGTTCCAGGAACCTCACAAACTCAGGATGAGAGCATTTGCCCTTTTGCATCTGACTTATTTTTCTTAGCATAATGTTTTCAAAGTCCATCTAACATGGAGCAATGCAAATTTTAATTTTAAATAATTGAGGTTCTCCCTCCAACAAAGTTCCTGGATTCAAAATAACTCCTGTAGTTACTGTTTCATGGGTATGAGCATAGGGAAATTAGAGAAAACATGTAGATAGGTATCTGTCAGCATATATTGAGTGAAAAAAAATGGCCTCCTAGCAGCCCACATGATCCTAATGCAATGCTATGAAGAACCACAGTCCCTTCAAGACTCAACCCAAAGAGAACTCTGTTCAATGAACTGGGAAACACTGAGTCACCATCCTGGGGAAATATGATGCACGTTAACTTACTCAAAGTCCCACGGGACATTCTAATGATGAAACTTCCTTACACTGTGTGAGCCAGGGTTTCTCAAACTTGTTTGACTAAGGAACCCCTTTACTACCTCACACTTACCACAATCCTTAAGAATACCATTTCATGATACACACTCCAGGAAATACCTGTACGTTGATTTCAATCCTGAAAGCATATGTATGCCTATTTTCGCCTAACCCTTATTAAAGTCTTTTAGTTTGAGTTGTGAATTTTTTGTGTGTTGTTTTTGAGATAGGGTTTCTTCGTGTAGTTTTGGAGCCTGTCCTGGATCTCACTCTGTAGCCCAGGCTGGCCTCAAACTCACAGAGATCCACCTGCCTCTGCCTCCTGAGTGCTGGGTTGTGAAATTTAAGGTAATGTGCTTCATGCATTGAAACAAATTACCCATCCTGTAATGTTTAGCTCTGGGAAGAAAACCCCGGGCTAGAGAGAAGCAACTAGAATGGGTGGTATGGACCCCGCCCCTTTCTGGTGAAGGTACAGTGACATGGTGAGCTCTGTGGTCCCCATTGCCATGGCTCCAGGGCACAAACCTCCTTCTCTTGACCTATCTCCAGAGCTTGATGCCTGTAACAACCCCCTTCTCCTGTTTTCCCTTAGCACCTCAGAGAGGAGCCACAGTTTTCTATGCTTATATTCGACTCTGAAGAAAAAGAAATACACATAAAGAAAGGAGCAAAAATCAAAATGAGTCTGTCTGAACAAAAGGTAGGTGTCTCTGTCTCATCTGATCTCCACCCACTCCCAAACTCAAGGGCCCTGACAGGCTGTACCCCCAAAAGAGCTGGCTCAGCATCTGAGGTGCCTCATTCAGGTGTTTCTTGAGCCTGGGCTGTGGTGATTGTCATGGGAAGGCTACTCACTCTTCTGTCCTTGTTTATAAGACAGGCCTATGTTTGTGAAGATTACCATGGCTTCCTAAGAAGGGGTGCATTATCCAGGTAAAAAGTGGCCCCCGAAAGATCACTAAGATTGATGATGACGCATGTTTGCAGGTGAGGCTCCCATTCTTCTCGTGATCTCTTTATGCCCAAACTTTCAGGGGTACTGAGGGTCTGCTGAGGGGGTCAAAAACAGACATACTACACAGCAGATATTAAAATGTATCCTCACTATAGGAAACAACAAAATGGAATAAAGTATAACTTGGGAACCACATGGACTCATTACAACAACTCCACATATTTCCCTTTTCACTCCATGCTATGGGAAACACCCAGTTAAGACGTACAGCTTGTTTCAGCGGCACTATCAGATATCAACAGGGAGTTATAAATACACTGGCCGAGGATTACCAGGAAGATGTCTCCCCTCACTTGAAAGCAACACAGCCAAAAGTGTGGGTGTCAGAGTCTTTAGACAAGCGTCGAGGCTGAGGGATCTCACACCCCTCAAGTAGAAGTTCTTTCCCTATTGTAAAGTATAAACTCTGAGTCTTATATTAATATATGTCCAAGGTGATAATTCTCCTACTGATCCAATCTAACCACCCACCAAACACAAACTATTCTCTCCAGTTTCTAGACAGTCTAGACAGAAACCACCACCTCCATTTAGCAGATGAGGAAAACAAGGCCCAGTAAGGTTAAAGATCTTTTTTAAGGTCACAGAGAGTTTCCTGAGAAATAGCTGATTGGCACTGACAGGGAGTAAGAGCAATCCAATGTAGTAAAGTGCCAAATAGGTACAAAAAAAGAAAAAGAAATGAAGCAATCTCTAGAGAGCAAACGAACAAGATTCAGTTTGCAGTAAAAAATCAATGAGGCAAATGCTCAACCTGTGAAAATCGATGGGGCAACCAACCAATGGCCTGTATTTCCGCCTGAATTGATACCCAACCACATGATGTCATATTTGTATTCACCCAAACCAACTTCACACCCCACCTGCCAGCATATTGCTGGGTACCAGAGTCAACATCTATGGGAGCATCCGCCTGACCCCAAGTGAACATCTTCAAACAGCCCTTGAGAGGTGGCTGATGAAGCCTGCACACGGAGGCTAGAGAAAGAAGCCTCTGGAACAGGGAGATAAGGTGACCTTCTGAGAGCTAATTTAGTCACAATCAAGACATCCATGTGGAAGCCCCAGATATCAGCAGAAGCCACCTTACAAGGCATCCTAAATTGCTGCAGAAAGAGTGGGGAACTGCAATCCAATCAGGGTGACAAGGTTTTATCCTCGGCACAACAATGTAACTCAAGAAGGCTGTAAGGGAAACAGTGGACTATACAGAAGGTGTTAGCTAGCTCAGGGTGGTGGCCTGGAGTGCAGAGCTAGTAGCAAGAAGTGCTCGGGGTTCCAGCGCACAGCGTTAAGAGGGAGAGAGCTGTGGTGGCTGGCTCACCAGAGAGGTGAACTCTGAGTGATAGCAGATGTGTGTCAGGCTTCATTCTATGGGTGACATTCCTCTTAAGGTGAGCGAGCTCTGCTTCTAAGTCCATGCTTCCTGCCAGGCAGCTATCTTCCAGTGCTTTTTTTTCTTTCTTTCTTTCTTTCTTGCTAGTATCTTCATAGCTTTATTCAAGTGTTTACCTTCTGAGGATCATATCTGGAGCAGGTCTCAAATACAACTGGAGTAAGCCTGTGATATGCAACCTGATCCACTAATCATGGCTGGATTAAGCTAGCCATAACCATCTCTTTCTCCTTGACAGTTTAGGAACAGTCATATAACTCAAACCTGGCCAACTGAATTCGATGGGAAGCTTGCTAGAGACTTCAAGGACATTCAATTATTACCCTTTGGACAAAGAAAGCATGCTTCTTCCTAATCTGTCTAGCTGTTGTGGTGCCTGGGAACTGCTGAAGCCTTCTGTGCCCCCCCTCCCACCCCAGGAATGATGTCAGTAATGTGCCCACAATGGCTGAGAAGAGCAAGGAAAGTCTTGGAGTGTAATGATGCTGACAATAACCTAATCCTGCAGCTGCCCACCCTGTGGTTTCCTTATGTTCTCACTACCATTGGTTCTGGCAACAGCTGAGAGCACCACACTGGAATTCTTGGGAAGCCTTTGGGCTACAGATGTGCAAATCAGATAGCATGTTCACATGAAGACCATGGAGGGGTGTTGGAGGACAAACCCCCATTCTTTCATTACCTGGATAAGAAAAGACCCACCACAGTGAATAATTCAGGATTCTCCCTTAAATACCATCTATATCTTAGATTTGAGTGAATTAAATCTAGAAATCTGTTCTACTCTGGGATCACTAGTAAAGACAGACCCTGGCCCATGATAACTCCACCAATACCATCGACTAACTCTCACTGAACCTTGGTGTTACCTTGTTTGATAGTAATTTGATGAAACAGCAGAAACTATGTGCTACTTTGCTGTTCCTGTCGTATCTTTTATCTACTCAAGTCACTTAGGAAATCTTCACACACAGCTATTTCTTGGCATCTGCAGAGATTTGGTTGTAGGATCCCCCTGGATACTAAAATCCATAGATGTTCAAGCACCTTCTTCAAAATGGTGCAGTATTTGCATATAACCTACACACATTCTCCTGTATGCTTGAACTCATCTCTAGACTGCTTATAATAGCTACTACAATGTAAATACTGTATCAATCATTTTTACACTATATAGTTTAAGCAATTGTGACACAAGTCTATTCATATCAGGACAGATGACTTTTTAAACATTTTAATGTGCAATTGATTGAATCTGTGAATATGGAACCTACAAATTCATTTGCTTCCCTGTGTTGGCTACATCTTCTTTTCCTATTTCATGATGTTTTTCAGAGATTGAAATAAAATCAATATGAAATATATAATATAAAGTCTAAACCGTGGGCTTTGGAATTCAAAGCATGTGCTGGAAATCATCAGAGGCATGGGGCGTAGGAATTTTAAAGAAATAAAGGATCCCACTCCTAGAGACTCTGATGTAAATGGCCTGCAGGAGATAGCAGTGTATTTTTTAAAATGCTCTTCACATGAAATATTCCACCATTCAGCCTGAGTGGATCGGAACCTCTGATAGCTAAGTCCTGTCATGTGTAGATGAGGAAGCGGGCCCAGAGAAGTCTAGAGACTTCAAAATCACACATTGGCTAGCCTTGAGCCAGAGCACCTGGTCTTCTGAGTCCCAGACTAGATATTTCCCATCATGCTTCAGTGCCAACTGCAGGGCACTCACAGTATTTGTAATAAGGACAGGAAGAGCAGAATGGAGGAATAACTAAAGACCACGAGGAAACTTCTGGGAGTTGATTGTGATGCTGCCCAAACTTATTAAAGTATATTCTTTAAGAATGTAGCTAACTGCAAAGCCATTATATCTCAATAAAACTGCATTTTAAGATACACCTATAGACAACTTACAAAATGAGAGAAAATATTAGCAAATCAAATAACTGATAAAGAACTAGAAGCCAGGATATGTAAAGAATTCTTACAACTCAACAACAAAAACACACAGGCATATAAAAGTGGACAAGCAACTTCAAGAGATACTTGTCCAAAAATACACATCAGTGTCTAGCAGTCACATGAAAACCTGTTTGATGTCATTAGTCATTGGGAAAATGAAAACTGTACCCTTTGAATACTGCTGTGCGAATGTAAAACCACACAACCACAGTAGGAAATGATTTGGCATTTCTATAGCAAGTTAGCAGCTACCACTGGGACTGGGAGCCAGGGCCATACTTTGAGACCCACTAATAAACAGAATCCTGTTGTAGAGGTGGAAAGTCAAGATCTGAGCCCACATAGCCGACAAGCACAAGTGGAGCCAAAGAAACAAACAGTGTGAGCCCCAGGCTCTTTCTACTATAAACCTCTATCTAGCACACCAGATGCTCTGTGTGTCCACTTTGACCCTCAGGTCAATAAATGAAGGCATGAAAGATTTTACCCATGCTAGTAAAGTGGCATGAGAACCATCTACAAGACAACTGGCATTCCTGCCAACCAAACTGGGTAAAGAGACAGAAAGGTAGGGTCAGTAATGACCAGAGGCTCTCTCATGGGCCAGGAGTTTGGAGGAACTGGAATGTGGGCTGCCCTTCTGTATTCTTTTGACATCAGTTGCCACTTATCAATGAAGGAAAATTTCTTCTTTGCATCGTCTAAAATAACATCACATCATACCACCCCCATACCAGCAGCATGAGTGTCACATGCTCTGTAAAAGTCAGCTCTTAATGGTCTTGGCATCTCCAGAGTCCAATCTTTCCAAAAGACTGTCTGCTGATAACACCTTCCCATACAAGAGTCCCAGATGACTCCTACCTCCCAGAGAGAGAGGGACAGATGTCCTAGTCAAAGATGGCCTCTAATAGAATGACCCTCCATTGCTCAGTGATGTGCTATGCCCTTCAGCTTTCAGGACTTATTTTGTCCCCTTTGCTTGGGATCTCTTCCTCCTCGTTCCTTCTCTATCTCTATACTCAAGGATTTCGCCCTGTGAAAATTACCTTCTCTATGATTCAGAATCCTGAACCATAAAACAGAAATAATGGTGAAACCCACCTTCCTAGTTGTAGTAAAGAACAAGAATGAACAGGGTGACCACCACCACGATCATTCCCGCCTCCCAAGGAATCTCGCCCCTTCCCTTGAGAAGGCAATAGGCACACTGGAAGTCTTCATCACTTCCTACTTTGCATTTGCAGAAATGTTTGTATCTAGTTTGAATCCATTCTCCCAGCTAAGGAAACCCCATGGAGGAGAAGCAGTGCTTCTAATTTTAGCCCAGTGCACAGAGCAGTGAAAGTGCCCAACCACAATGAGAAGCACAAATGATCAGTGTTGGATGACTTTAAATTGTCCCCTAGAGTACCCTTACAGTGCCTAGAACCCCAAAGGAAGGGAGACAAATGCTGGGCCAGGACATGGATTTAGGAATTAGATGGATGTAAAGCTTTGGCATACAAGGGTTTAACTTGCCTCCAGACACGCTCTCTTCAAAGGGTTCCCCCAAATCCACAGAGGTTGGCCTCAGTCCAGCTTTCCAGCCCCAAACAACATCTTCCAGCAACTCAAAGATGCCTTTTACACCAGGAGTCCCTTGTGCTTACTTAAAACAAAAACAAAACTAAAAAAAAAAAAAAAAAAACTTGGCTCTATCAAAAAAAATCATTTTCCTCTTATTTGACGCTCAGGGTATCTGTTCTCCCTTTGTGCTGCTAGTCTATGAAGCCACAGCGACTCTGACCACCATAGGGAGTTGGATTAATAGAGGTTGCCAGCTCCTCAGCACACAGGCTGTAGACCCAGAATGTGCAACAATCCTTTCCCCACCGGCTGCCAGTGCCTGGTCCTTTGTCTGCTCACAGCCTGCCTGGGCACCATCATGACACACCAACCCATCACCTGACACACCAACCCATCACCTTGAATGAAGTCAGAACTCCAGAGCCCACTTCCTTCCTTCTAGTCCCCTGGTGCTTAATAGAGCAAGATAAGGGTGGTTTTAGTGTTTTATTTTTTGTTTTGTTTTAAGCAACTATCCAGGCAGCAGAGATAGAGAAATGGAGAGATATACCTTGAGGTAGGGAAGGACTGAAGAAAGGCAGGCTGGGAAATAAAATGGCTGCTTTTTGATGACTCCTAGGGCTGATCTTACTTAGATTTAAAAAAAAAAAATGATGCCGCAGCTCAAGGCATGTCAGGGAACAGGAGTTTGTAGTGAAATGTAAAAATAGTCAGCAGAATGAGGAAAGGATACAGGACTGTTCTCTGCCTTGGTTGGAGTAGGGAAATGAGGATAAATCCAATCAACAGTCCCATCCTCAGCCACCCTGATCCAGGGCTCCCAACCAGCCTGCTGTAGGACCCAGATCCTACCACCTACTCTCACCATTAGACCTACCACCTAAGGAAGGTTGTGTCTAAGAAAGAGGAACATGGTCAAGAACTCCTGCCAAGGCCCATCCCTGGTACCCACTTACCTAAGCCTAACACAGAAGCTGAGTTGAGTACCTGGCCATGACAGGGATGTCCGTGAATGTCATCCACTGATATGGACACATCCCTGTGTAGCCATGGCAGAAAGGCATGAGAGGCAGCAAAGGGAGGGACTGTGACTCCAGCATGAGAAGAGCCATCAAGTAGACTAAATGGGATAGAGAGACACAAGGTAGGCTGGAGCTGATGCCTTGACTCAGTGATAGCCATAGTCAAGGGTAGAGGAAGGAATAATAGTCACATTCTGCATAGAGTCATGTCTGTCAGTGACAGGCTGCATAAGACAGTGAACCATGAAGATGAAAATGGAACTGAGAAACTCCCATGACCCAGTGATGCACAAGACAGAAGACTTGATATCAATGTCACTATGTTCTTGCTGTATGTGTTTATTATACTTTTATCATTAGTGTGTATTCCTTTTACTAATTAGAAGTTGAGTTGGCTATAAAACAGTATGTTATATCAGCAGTAGCCTCTGATATCCCATGTCCACCATGTCTCTTGATGACATTAAGATGCCACATAATATGGCTGATGTCTATTGTGTAGCCTTGGGATAATAGTATACACAGATAGTAATGTGTGCATAGTGATGAAATTGCCTTAGGACACATTACCCAGAACACACACCATTATTAAATAACACACATGACTGTATTACAACTTCTATTTAAATACATTTGTATCTCAAAGGAAAGAAAGCAAGAGCTCTAACTAAGAGTCCACATACAAAATCAATATCCTGGCTGGGTTGGCACACTCAGGGTCATGTGTGCAGGCACCTTCAGAGTAGGAAGCACCATGAGGCTGAGGGACTGACCCAGGATCTTTATTTCTTAGTTGGCCATTTGTATTTTATAAGCTATTACAGTGGGTCTCAGCAAATTAAGACAATTTATTATTTATTGAGTGATTTCACCTCAACAATCCGGTGGTTTTAAAAACAAGCAAATGGTTTCTACAAGGACAGTGTAAGTAGGAAATTAAGTAACATAAACACTATTAATCAATAAGAAAATGAAGAGGTCACCCTTGACTCCTGGCACAAGCTCTTCATCATCCACACCACAAGCCTCAGGATCAACAAATCAGAACATGAATGAACACTTGCTTCTCTCAAAAAGAAATCAAAATCATTCAGGAGACTATTTTGAGAACTAGCTGTATCTCACCCTCTTGAACGATGGGCTTCCCCTTAAGTGCTGACGTACTTGTAGGTACTGCCTTATGGGTGGAGGCACACCTCAATTACACCATGGGCCACATTTCCTCTCCCCACTTTGCTGAGGGTTGTCCTGGCTCATCAGAGCACAGGGGGGTTGAGCTTTGGTTGGTGGGCATTAAGGGGAAAACAGTAGAGACTTCTGCTGGCTGGGACCATTCAAGAGACCCATCCCTTCTCATAGCATCCTTCCTCCTCCCAGCAGCTGCAGGGTTTTCACTTTGGAAGACATGGGGGATGGGATTCCTGGTATTTAAGCAAATCACAAGCCTCATTTCCCTAAATGACAACCATCCCCATATGCCTGGTCCTACTGATTCATTAGGAAAGCCCAAAGGCAAGTATACTACAGAACCAGAACCTGGGTCCCTTTGTCCCTGGATTCCTGCCTGATCTCTTGGTCCTTGCGACAGACCCCACAGAAGGGATCTTTTTGTGACTGAAAATCAAGGCATCTTCCTCTATATACCAGGACCTAACTACAGAGATTTTGCCACACACTAAACTCTGGGCCACACACTTGACTCCCCCATCTCTATTCATCCAATCTTATTTAAACCCTTTGACAGAGGAAGGAATTGGAGGTTACAGAGGGCAGGTCATTTTAAGTGGCGAGCTAGGCTCAAGCTCAACCAGGATTTCTAATGTCACCTCTCTACTGCTTCTTACAGTAGTCTGGAAAGAAGAAGTTGAAGAAACACTTGACATCTGTCCTTGGACAGGTTTCACTCTGAGCCTCAGATCCCGGGTGTCAAATGAGGCTATTCTAGGACATATTGCATGGGGCTTTAAATGAGTTATGACACACACAAGCTTCAAAGAGTACTATAACAGAGTAGCTGCGGTGCTGGGTTAGCAGTGAGTGGTGTTGCCATTGCTGTGTTAGACTGCTTTCTTTCATAAGCCGAGTCTGTCCTCTTGTTCCTATGAATAATTATTTCTTATCCTTTAGCCCACTACTGACTTAGGGAGAAACTGTGGATTACAGAGGGGAAGTCACCCTTACCATCGCCTCTGCACACACCACAGCTGTATCCTGGCTTCAGTGAATGGACCCAGGCTGTGAATGGAGCATCAGGAAGAAGTAACTTTAAGATAAGGCTTTCTTCAGTACCTGCAGGGCCCACACCTGGCAAGCTACGCCTCCTTTGCTGCGTCAACCCGCCAGATATAGGCCATCCTACCGGGACTCCAGACACCTGGAGACTAATTAAGCTGCTGGTCCTTGGGCAAATGGGCCCAGAGGCCCCACACAAGAGGCAGCTGTGAGAGAGGCAGGCAGGCTGTGAAACCAGAGCAAATGCAAGACAGTAACTTGTCCCTACAACAGCAGTGACTTGTAAGCCATCTCCCAAATCAGGAGAAGCTACTAGAAAGTGGCTCAAGAGTTTATCAAGTCCTAGGTCCTGGGATCCCAAAAGTCAAGGCAGTGAGAGGCACAGGAGAAGGAGCTTGCTTTGTTTGTTTTGTTTTGTTTGATTTGGGGCCTCATGTATTCTAGGCTGGCCTTGAATCATTATGTAACCAAGGACGGTCTTGAACTTCAGTTTCTTCTACTCCTAAGTGCCAGGATTACAAGCATGCACCTGTCACCCCAGTGATGGCAAGATGGGAGGGAGATAGAGACAGGCAAACCCCGGAACTAGTTCACTAACTGGGTAGTTTAGCCTACTTGGCAACGTTCCAGACCAATGGACGAGACCATCTCAATCAAAAGGTGGAAAGCACCTGAGGAACCACACACCCACACCTACATATGAACATGTGCATACATAAGCAGTAGTAGGCGCTGCACCCAAGGTTGCATGCATGCTAGGTGAGCACTCTGCCAATTGAGTGATGTCATGAGCCCCTAGTTGGTTTTTTTTTTTTTTTTTTTGTGTTTTTGCTTATTTCAAAAGAACAAGAAGCCCCACCCACACCTGTAGGTGTCAGACTGCTTGCCACACAGGAAATTCCCCTAACTCTCCGGTCCATAGAGAAGATCCAAGGGAGGTCAGAAGACAGGGTCTCCATCCTCTCAGAGTCTACAGTGCCTGAGCCTGAACAGCGGTAGGTTAGGCTGCTGCTGTTGCACTCAGATATCCAGCCTCTCCCTGGACACAGGTTGGATAGGTCATGTGCTCAACATAATTGAGCTTCCTAGGAATTACTAATAGAATGATTAGAAAGGATCCCTTTTGGACATTAATGAAGCAGCTTTGGGGCAAGGTACCGTAATCTTTTATTTTATTCATTGTCCTGAGTCAAGACCTTTTGGGGTGTGTGGGGGAGGATGTGTGCACATGCACGCTCTCACATTTGTGTCTGAGTGGGTATACATGTGTAAGCATGTGCAATGTGCACACATGTACATGGGCATGTGGCGGTCAGAGGAAAACCTTGAACATCATTCCTCAGGTATGTTTCACACTTTGTTGGAGTCTGGGTCTCTCACTGGCTTGGAATTTAGCTGGCCACTGAGTGAGATCCAGGGATTCGCCTGTCTCTGGCCATCACTGAGAGTTTAGATGTGTTCTGGGGATCCAAACTCAGGTCCTCACACATCTGAGGCAGGCACTTTACCGATCGAGCCGTCTCACCTGCCCAAGACCCTTTAAGGGCATTCTTGAAGACGCCCTGTTTTGGTCAGACAGCCGGACTCAGGATTTCAGATGTCTTGGAACTAAATAGCATTATATACCTTGCCAGAGCCTGGATAGGACCCAGCAGAGGGTGAAGGCATTTCCTCACAGCTCTCTCCAATTCACATTATACACAAAAAAGGACAGATGAAGGCACAGAGCAAAATGGAAGCAGAGGCCAAAGGCCCTCTGGGAGTAAGGAGTCAAATCCATAATGACAGGCAAAGCACCGGTAAGCATGGAAGCCTACATTAAAACTAAATGAAAAGGTCTTTTCTGACTTGAGACCCCTTCCAAGCAATGAGCTCTATTGTTGATTTCATGGGGAGGTACACAGGCAGTGGGGGCCACCACACCCAACCTGCTCAGCCAGAAACCCCTCTCTTCCCACAGTGTGGGATCGTTTATCAAACTAGCAGAAGAGAAAACCCTTCATCAAAGAGCATTGCCTCTACAGGATTCAGCACACCGATGGTCTCACCCCAGCGCAACCTGCTTGCTTCTAGGTCATCCAGGGAAAGACATCAGAACATTACCGTCCTCGCCTTCCCTCTTCCCTACCTCTCCCCCTGCCGCCACTCACATGGACAAGGAGGTGTGTGTGGCAACAGACTTGGAAAAGCCTGGCTTGCAGAGGAGCTTCTGCCTGGGTGGGCGGGTGGAGGGTGCTACTGCCTTTCCTCTCAGGATCCCAGAGACACATCAGGACCTACACAGCAGCCCAGTGAGAAAGAAAATGGGGTGCCCACCCAGAGGAAGCGCTCAGATCTCTGAGTTCTAAACCCATCAAGGACAACGCTTGGGCAGAGCCAATCTAAAGCCTGCACATGGCCCAGGACTAGTTGCTTCTGACTACTGAATGGAACCTCACTGTCCCTATGTTATGGAAAGGCTCTTCCCTGATTAGACAAGCATGAGCCAGGGTTGCAAGTCAACACTGGAACAAATGGATTACAGGCCTGGGCTTTTCTGAGGTATTGCTGGCCTGGCTAATCTTTGCTCATTGTATGAATCTCAGCACATTTCTACATCTCTCAAACTTACAGCTTCGATCTATGCAATGGGTTTTGAAAATGGGACCCAACCCCACAACAGCAACCAAGCGCAGTATACATAAGCCCGGGTACGTAGCCATTAACAACGGAAGTAGGTCTAGCACTCATACTGAAACCTCTGGGTGGGGTGGACAGCTGCCAGGGCATTCATGAGTACTGCTGGCAGCAGTGCTGTGCCTCGTTGGCCTCTCTTTGGGCTTCCTGAACCTTGGTTCCAGCCATCAGTCACCCTAACAAGTGCCCGCTGAGAGCCCTAGTCCAAGCATGGCTGAAGGCAGTCTATCCTTGCCTCCTCTTTACCCAGCCTGACCTTGTGTCCTAGTTTGTCTCCCTGTTGCTGTGATAAAAGTTGACCAAGAGCAACCTGAGACGCACACACCTGCAAGCCGCACTAAATGGTCCCAACGAAGCGTATTCACATGCTCATATGTGTGTGTGGTACGAACTAAAGAACAGGTCATGAATTTGGGAGGGAGGGAGGGAGGGAGGGAGGGAGGGAGGGAGGGAGGGA